>JADDOH010010431.1:0-43939 GCA_016648135.1 Agrypnia vestita
CGCGCCAGCGATTCGTCCGATTTAGTCAAAATAAAGGTAAAGCACGCGTCACATGCGCGGCATACCTTTACGTTTCAGGAACAATAAAGGCTCGTCTGCATCTACTTACCCGGCAACCATATAATTACAGAATATTTAACGGGTTGTGAAGCTTCTCTTTTTTATAAACTTTAGTAGACAACCATTCCAGTATAAGCTTCTCATCAATACCGATTTAAATAAGCCAATATCATCACAGGCTCAGGGCCGAATCAACTTGGATTATTGTAATCTTTCTCGAAAACCGTAGATCTTTACCTTTCTTTAGGTTGTGTGATTGAAGAAAACCTGAATAATCGATGGTCTAAATAAACTAAACGCTCGTCTAGAGATTGGCAGTCGGTGGTTCGAGTCCCATACCAGGACACCAGCAATTTAGTCCTATTTGCATAGCACAAGCGTCTAGCTTATTTTGAAAATAGTAAGAATATTGATGCGACTCCTATTCTGTGTTCGCATCTCTATTAAAAAAAACCTACTTAATACAACGTTCCCTACGGTGAAAGAGATGATATATTATTATTTAAATCGTTTTGAAAATATGTCTGATTTGGTTTTTGTTTGCATTGATTTGTAAAATTGATGTTAAGTGTACTTCCCGTTTTGAAAATAAATTATATTTTCAACTATTTGAGAAATATGTTTCACGAAAACACCGGCCAACATTGGTCGCGAAGTGGCCACTAACCACTCTAACCAGCAATATTCTCTACTCTGCTGTTAAATTATATTTGTAGGGTTGGTTGCAAGAACAAGGTGGCTCTAATCTATTGTCAAAAATTGGTTATAGGTAATTTTTCATATTAAAAAAATGTTGGTAGGGGACGATGGGGGAATTGCGGACGCGGGGTAAATACGGACTAGCAGATATCTACTCGATCCCTTACTTCCGCGGCCGGCCGCCACGATCACGTGTTACTTTCCGCCATCTTTAGTGCTTATCAAACATTCACGAAAGAAAGCTGCGCACAATTTTCAAGATAAATAAAATCAATCATTTTTGTGAGTTTTCATCTAATTTTTAGTGTTTACTATTTTGAGTGCTATGTCTATGAAGTAAGTGACAATAAAAAGTGATATTTTCTATCGATTACCTCGTTAATGGAGAATAAATTACACAAAACTTTCGATGATAAATTTTGTTAACCAACAAATAATTGTCGTTGTTATTTTTTAAACTCATTGGGTTAATTGCGGAAAATCTCCCTGGGGTAAATACGGACGTCCGCAATTACCCCTGACTCGACTATTTGTCAAAACCTAAACCAATTTTCAGATGTCTCGAAAATATTTCGGAACAAAAAAACGAGCATACATCATCGAAACCTTACGAAGAGCTGTACAAGAAATAGAGGATAAAAAATAACCTAGTGTAAAAGGGCTGTATTACTTCTATTCAAATGTGTGGTAAAAAGTCAGTTTTTAATGAAACTCGAGAAAACGAACTGGTCGAGTTCTTTTCAAAATCGTGTAAAGCCTTCTTTGGGGTAACAATACCTACATACTCTAAGTAAAATAGCTTTCGGTTTTGCTACAGCTAACAACATAAAACATAATTTATAAAACATAGATAAGGGACCTTGGGATCATTCTTGATAGGAAGATGACTTACATCCCTCACATAGATTCGGTATGCAAAAAGGCCGCGAAAATGCTAGGATTTATACTAAGGACATGAAAGCCCTTTAAAAATCCCACTACTGTAGTTAATTTATTCTCTGGATTCTCGGATATTCTCGGAGCACTCTGGAATATGCAAATACTTGAGCAGAAGACATTTGAATCATCAAATACCTCTCCTACATTCATTAAAACTTAGAAGAGAATACTCCGACATAATGTTTTTAGTAAAATTAATCTCTGGCAAAATCAACTGTCCATATCTACTGGAAAAGATTAGCATCAGGATCCCTAAGTATTCAACACGACAGTCGCATCCTTTCTCAATTCCGAGGCACCATACGAGATCGCAAGGGAACTCCTTAATTTTACGAGCGAATAGATCCTGTAACGAGCTAACGAACCGCACAAGTATTGATAATTTCAATGCGAATTCAAGTATTATTAAGAATGCGATGTTTGGGAGAGTGTTGTTTTAAAAACTTGTGTTGTTTTTAAAAACTAGTGTTTTTTAATTAGTTTTAACTAGAATTTTTAAATTAGTTTTAAAAACTAATTTAAAAATTCTTTTCATACTTTGTTTATTTCACTTTTCTCATGATTTATTGCTTTTATTACTGTTTTCATACTTTGTTTATTTCACTTTTCTCATGATTTATTGCTTTTATTACTTTTTCACACTTTCTTTATTGCTGTTGTCATACTTTGTTTATTTCACTTTTCTCTTATTTTATTGCCTATATAATTGGTTAGATTAGCGTTTAAGATCTGAAATTATATTGATATATTGAGTCATTCATAATTAAGCTCCAGTAGGATATTTCAAGATTGTTTATTTGATTTATTGTACTGTGAACTTGTGAATACTCTAAATAAATAAATAAATAAAGGTACAAGAGTGGCAGGAATGGATTTTATGGCTAGACACCCTAATATATCACTTAGAAGGCCAGAAGAATCATAGTATTTAATCCTGAAGACATAGATATATTTTTTGAAAATTTGAAAACATTTATAATCAAATATCAATTTAAATCAGATTCAATCAACAATTTAGATGAAACTAGGATTAGTACTGTACAACAGAATTCCAGGATTATCACACCAAAGGGATTAAAACAAGTTGTTAAATTTACCAGTGCAAAGCGCGGTTCCTTAACTACAGTTGTAAATTGTTTTAACGCTGGAGGCACTTATATTCCACTATTTTTCACATTCAAAAGAAAGAGAATGAATGCACTGCTTAGGAGACAGTAATAGTAATATGGTAGCTAGTATTTCCGACTCTGGTTGGATAACTGAACGAATATTCGTTGAATGGCTCCAGCATTTCAAAGAATTTGCAAAACCGTCGGCTGATAATACCGTTTTGCTAGTACTGGACAATCACGAGAGCTACTTAAACTTATACGCTTACGGTCAACAATCCGGGAGTCAAAATTATAGCATATGATACTGTAGGTCTTTATACAAAACAACCATTAACCGAACAACAAGTATAGATAAAGCTATTAATGGCTTCAAGTGTGCTGTAATTTACCCAGTGGATCAATTCAGATCAGGATAAATTCAAAGGCACTTTGATAAGTTTTGGTAATATTATTGAACCAGAAACTCCACTTGACACCAGAAACACTAACTTTCATAATTCAAGCCAAAGAGAGCCCCAAAATGAATCTCAAGTCATCTGTGAGTCAATGATAGTATTTCAAGTCAAAGAGGATCTCAAGAGGCATCTCAATTCTGTAGAAACGTTTCTAATATGGAATATTCAAAATAAATAAAACTTGCGAATGAATTAGTACGCGCGGGTGATGTTATCAATGATGTCGATTTAAGCCAAAATATGACAAGTCAAACTAGCCAGTCTTCCTTAGTACCATTTATTGACATAGTAAAGGTACCAACTCTACAACCTAATCGTAACAAACGGTAGGTTAAAAAAACATATTCATTTTTACCAGCACACCGGAAAAAGTTTATCTAGAAGAAAAGGAACAAAAGAAACTAGAAAGAAAAATAAATAATCTGAAACAAGAAGACAAAAAACTACAAAAGAAACCAAAAAAATACTTTAAAAAAACGATCAAAAGTTGAGATATTTAAAAAAATTTGAAACTGTACAAGATAATGATGAATATTTTTGCATTTATTGTCAGGAAAAGTATCGTGACCAACCCAACGGAGGTTGGATTGTGTGTTTAAAATGTTAGAATTGGGCTCATGACTTCTGTGAATGAAGTGCGTTGCTGGGACTTCTTCCAGAGGCTTTATTTGTGACTTGAGTGAATGATGTGGGACCTCGTCCGTAAATACCCCATGCTATCCGTAATTCTTCTTCTTCTTCTTTTGGTGTCATGTCAGGTCCCCCCAACGTTGACTATCACCCGAGAGAAAGCGTCCCTGTCCTGGGCAGCACGAAACAGCTCTCCAACACTTCTTATGTAATTAACTACGGGTAATTACGTACAGACAAGGTTTTGTTTTTGGTTAAAAATATATAGTTGTTGATTGATCTCGTAAAATAATTTATGTTGATTTTGGAGGTAAATAAGTAAAGTTTCATAATAAATAAAGTCAGGCTGATCTATCAGTATAGGTTTTTTACATTATTTCGCTACATAATAATAATCATCATATTAATATAAGGCCGAAAACGAAGATGACTTACAGAAAATGCTTTACAAGTTCCACCTTGCATGCAGGAAGAACAACATGTCCATTTCAGTGGAGAAAACTAAGTGTCTTTCAATATCTCAACAACCTCGAAGATGTAAATTGGTCGTAGACAATAAACCCATAGAACAGATTATGAAATTTAAGTACCTTGGGGTGGAGATATCTAGCTACAACAATCTGTATAACGAAGTCAAAGAGTAGACAAACAAAGCAGCGGTTATCTCCGGATGCTTGAGACTCTGTATGGGCCAATAAGCGTATGTTAGTGGAAAGCAAAGTCAGAATATATAAAACATGCATAAGACCTATCATGAAATACGGTATTGAAGCAAGAGCGGACACGGTGAGAACCTAACACCTCCTCAGAACTACCGAGATAAAGACTCTAAGACCCATTGCAGGCAAGACCCTCAGAGACAGAGTAGGTACCCAATGCGGAAATCCGCAGAACATGCGACATACAAGACATTGTAAGATTGAGCAGGCAGAGAAGGCATTTCTGGAGAGACCATGTCGAGAAAATAGAGCAGACGAGACTTCGCAGAGCCGCTATGCGCGGGATTCCAGAGGGGCGCCTACCACCAGGAAAACCACCAAAGAGATGGAGAGAGAGCTGGACGTCCTCGTCACAAGACCAGGACTGACCTGTCAACACAGATCAAGGATCTAACAAAAGAAGAATAAGAAGATAATCGTATACCTACTCCGTTCATACCTTTTTAAATTTCTTGTAAATTTTATAAATTTTAAGGTTGGTAGGTACTCATATTTTTTACCTGTAGTGATACGAGTTACGCAATGATTTCAATTTGATTTAATTTCTATTTTGTATTCGAATTTGATTTCAAGTCTAATAATGTCATTTGTAAGACATCTTTGTACTAAGTAAGTATTTCGTTTCCATAAATTCATCTTTTTTTTCGTTAAGATGTTCCAAGGAACCAAGGATAATTGTATACCCCTACAATTATTTGGTGCAAGTCTTATATCATACCATATCAAAAAATAATTAAGCTTTATTCTTATTATCTCAGTAGAGTAGTTCAGTTAGCATTTTAATAATCACCTTAATTAATTCTAGATCTTAAGTAAAAACCTAAAGTAATTGAGGCAAGAAAGGACTCATATTTTCTAGTTAGTTCGTATTGTAATATTCTGCCTAAGATGATATGAGCCGCAAGTGGCCGAAAGCCAAGTGCACGGTCCCTGTATTTTACCGTACCTACATAGAAAAATGGATCTCAGCCAGCGAGCAAAGTTGGCAGTATACAGAGCAGCTTTCAGGCCAACCCTAGTGTACGGTCTCTATTCTGTGGTGTACGGCCACGAGCCACGAGAACTGGATCTTGACCGAAAGAACCCACTCAAGGCCACAGGCCGCCGAGATGGGATATCTACGAGGAATAGTAGGAGTTACCAGAAGGGACAGAATCAGAAATACTCAAATAAGATAATGTCTCGAAGTAGAACCGTTATTGACATTGATCGAGAAGTCACAGTTACGGTGGCTGGGATATATCTTGCGGATGCCGACAGATAGACTACCAAAGCCAAATTTTCAAGGCAAGTTCAGAAGGCAGAAGACCAAGGGGCCGTCCTAGGAGGAGCTGGCGGAAACAGTTGGAGGACTGCTGCGAAGCGAGGTTGCAACTAAATTGGGCTGACGTGGAGAGCGAAGCCCAAGACAGGAAAGGTTGGAACCTTTTATGCGGTGCAGGGTCCCCGACCCAATGTTTAAGGGGTAGAAGAAGAAGAAGAACTTTCTGCCATTTCCGTGCCTCTATCGACCATTACTCTATCGACCATCTGAATTTTTTTGAGGAAATTCTTATCAAAATTACACACTCTCCTCTATGGAGAATCGTCCTAACAATTTTATGAATAAATTAATATTAATTTTCAACCCAAAACGATAGATGTCGCTATTCATTTGGTCTATACTTAAAAATCACAGATGCCGAACGATAAAATATATTTTTGTCATTTTCAACAGGCGCTACATATTATTATTGCTTTATTTCGATAGATGTCTCTTTTTAAAAGCATGTCACTAGACTTGTTTGAAATTATTGTCGTCGAAACAATTTTTAAAAATAATAATAGTAGTATACCTAGTATTATTGTTTAAGAGATATGGTGAATGTTGTATATTTTAAATTGCACTTTGACGATTTTTAAAAGCTTAATATTTGTTGTTTTTTCTGACTCAAATCATCGAGTACAAGCTAGGTATTATTTTCTTATTAGCGTACAGAATTCCATCCATATTCATGTTATATATTATCAACTATCCTAATTTCGAATGTCTGTCTCTTCGTCCGTAACTCCCTGGAGTAAGGCTGGAATGCCCCAGTGTAAAGGTACAGATACACATGCTTCTTTACTGGCATGCTAATGAGCATGCCACTAATAAGCATGCCCTAACAACTGTACACACTTGCTCATTACTGGCATGCTTATTAGTGGCCTGCTCATAAATAAGCATGCTCAAAGCTAACAATCAAACACACATGCTTATTAGTGGCATGCTCTTGTCATAGAATAGAGACGCTCTTGTTCAAAATGGAAACTTTGCAAACTGAAATAGAAAATTCAAGTCAACCAATAAATCAAAAAAGTTCCCGAGTTTCCATCCGCACATTTTTGATTATAGTTTATATAATTTTTATTGTAAGATTTGAATCATTCATGCCTATTAATAAAGTTTCGTAAACATTATTTCTCACTTTATTATTTTTACACAACGGTGACCGAGTATTCCACAGACATTCGTGATTCCTATAATAAGTTACGAAAAGCAATGTTTTATCATCTCCCCAACGCGCCATATTTGTTTCATCTGTCGCGGACTGAGAAGATCGCATCGATAATACTAGTCGCGAAGCCCGCGAATGACATAAGCATGCTCATAAATAAGCAAGTCTGTTCACACATGCTCCAAAGATACCCCTTCTCTATGGTGAATGACAGTGGCATGCTTATAAATCAACCGGCGGTTGATTTTTGAGCATGCCACTAGGTGGCATGCTCATTTCTAGCAATGTGCGTACACACATGCCACTAATAAGCATGCCACTGTCAAAGTCGATACTGCGCATGCTCACGTGCCACTAAAGAAGCATGTGTATCAGACGCCTAACACGTCAGTCAGCACGTGGCTCGGGTTACACGCGAGGGTCGTTATTATTATTATTATGTCCCGTGATTTTTCACGGGTTCACGGCTAGCACGTAATAATTACATGACAAGGCAAAAGTAACGTATTGCATACACATGCTTTTTGTTAGTCAAATATCAAATGACAGTCCATTAATCATTAGAGGAATGTACTATAGGTAATACTCTTAACTGTACAGAATACACCTACCTACCGCTTGACACTGACAGGGAGCCAGATGCTTTGATAGGACAAAGAAGCTCCTGATTCGGAGGATGCAGAGTGCGTTTTCTGTAACGGCCTGTTTTCTCAAGATATTCTCCCAAGATATTCGAGGAGACACATGGATCAAATGCCGCATGTGTGGACTCTGGTCACATGGTAATTGGGCTGGTGCAGAGTTTGATTTGTGATTTTTGCCAGTAGATTTAAGTTCCTTATTTAGATTTGACCAAAGTCCCTATGGCATCTCATATAAATTAAAGTTTATCATTCATAGTTTTGTAGTATTCCGAAGGGGTACCTCCGGGAATTAAGGGATATTCCGAAGGGATATTTGGATTCCTATTACATAATTAGATACCTTTGTGTTGATTTTCTTTTCGAATATTTTATACTTTATATTAATATGTGTAACACAAGACTGTTATCAAGTTATGCGCAAATGTATGACTGATTATAATTAGGTACGAATGAAAATTTTTGATTTATAATATCTTTTTTTTATGTCACAAAAACAAAGCGGCATTCCATATTTGGTTACTTTCCTCTAATGTTCCGGTTGATGGGTGATTTGAATCGCCCTAGCAGCAGATAAAAGGAACGAATGTTCGTTTTAGCTTTTCAGAATAATTAGATGTAGGAGTCTAGGGTTCTATATGAGATGTGTGCTTGCATGTCTAGTTTCGCTGTCAAATGAATGTCGTGTACACGAGTTTGAGTTTTCGTCGCTTTTTCCAATCTCAAATTGACATTGAAATTTTATCTCATCAACTAAATCAAAATCTCAACATTTGTACACAGTTCCGAGTTTTTCTCAACTAAATACCTGAAATTTATCTCATCGTGTCTCTTTACGTGTACCTACAGGGGCCGTTTCAGGAAACAGCCCTCAGTCCGGCTTGCAGAATTAGAAGGGAAGAGAAGAAGCATACACAGATTGAATATTGGCACAAACGTATTACTTTATTATATCAAAAGTAAAACATATTAATTTATTTCCAAAATAATAGAAAATACAATTTAATAATAAAGGCATAGCCTATAAATAAAATACCAAAATATTTAATAGCCAAATATATTGATTTTAGGCATATTATTACCTAAATAAGTCGCGTGGGTATTATTACACCCATTATTTACACAATGGATAATATACATACAAATAACATGTACCTTATATTATCATCTAAGTAGCGATCATCGGGATTAAGGAATTAAAAAGCAGGATATTTTACATGTATTGCATGTCTTATTCGGATGTTCTCAAAACTGATAGATACTGAAAAGTTCAACAAATAAACTGATATTTTTATGACTATCGGAAACTGTACCATACGATACATTTTTGTGTTCTTCGATAAAGGAAATCAAATAAAAAATTTTATTGAATAAAAATAGTTCGTATAAAAATGTTAACATAAATAATGTAAAATATACGAGATAACTGATTAACTGAAAAGCTATTTTTGTGAACTCAACAAATTTGATATTGATTATTTTTTTAATCAATAAAATTATAAATCAATCAACAAAATTATTCCACATTTTGAATTTTAATATCCACACCTAGAGATAATAAGTTTAAAACAAAATAATAAATATGTTAATAAGAAAAATTACATCCAAATAGTAATATTTTAGGGAGTGGTTTTCTAGCTTGAATATTTTGTCTCGTATATTAAATACTAGTATATAAGTTATTATAATATTTCAAATATAAGCAGAAAAGTTTGATGAACATTTTCAGAGGTATTCATAGAACCAATTGTTAATAATTCCGATGATGTTTTAAATTTAATTAATTTAAATAAAACTATTAAATAGCCACATTGCTTAATCTATAGTAACAGTCGGATTAAATTTATAAAGTAAAATTAAGCGTATTGAAAATAAATTACCTTGAGAATATCCCCACTCACAACAATGAAAGTAAAACTATTGCGTGTATGGCCTTTTTTAAATCAATTCTGGCCATGAAAATAATTTTTTTTTTGATAATTTGGGGACAAATTCGAAATGAATAAGGTTCAGTTATTGTTTTGAAGTTTTCAAATCGTATGTATGGAAAAATAAAACGAGTAGAAATTCGTTATAAGTTCCTTTTGTTAGTTAAATCTTATTTGTATTAATTTGTCATAAATTAAAATACCAGACACGATTATGTTCTAAATAAAACACAAATATTTTTATTTTGTTTATTTTTTTTGGAATAATGCAACTATTTTTTGATGTCAACGGTTTTAACATCTTTCCACTGGTATATCATAATATGACAACTGTTTAAACGGGTAAATTATTTTTTATTTAATAAAATACAAATATTATGGTACTTTGTTAAAAAAAACTTCACAAAACATCACATGACTTTCTTGTACGATTATAAAAACATTATATTTATTTGCCCACTTTAGAATACAAGGAAAAAATAATACACAATTATAAAAAAATATTTATATGATGAATACATACCTATTTACATACCTGAATGAGAAATATAATATAAAGTCGTTAGGTACTTAAATCCCTTCAAATACAATTTTTTTAAACCTTGTAAACAAACGAAAAATACCATGTTGGTATGTCGCATTATTTTAATCGTGTAGTCTACATTTATTATCAATAAACAGTTGACATAAAATAAACTATAAATTCAATATACATAAATAAATAAATAAATATTCCGATTCGTTAGTCGGCTCGACATGTCTACGCGTGTTAAATCGGCTATTACAAATAATTCATTTCACCAGCCAACAATAATACTTCGTCCGTACAAGAATAATCATGGTAGAATGAAAAGACATGTTTTTTGTAAACGGCTGTCATTTGAAGATAGTTGTTTTTCCACAACTAAATAATGTTCAGATCCACCTCTAAAATATTTTTCAAATTTACTTTCCAAAATTCATTTAAAGCCCTCTGTATTTACAATAATTATATCGAATACACTTTCGCGATATTAATCAACCAGACACACGAACCAGCCATTTGCAATCGCTTACCAATTTACAAGGCATTAATAATCTTATCGCTAACAAAATAATTTAAATGTTTTATATTAATTTTGTCACTTTAAATAAAAATAACAACTCTAGGTAAATTCAAATTTAAAGCGTCCTCAAGTACTCGCCACTTTCAAATACAACAAAAATTGTTCATTTCACAAAATATTTAACATTTGATCGATTGATTGATATGTTACTAAAATAATTAAATGCAAGAATATCATAAACATGTGAGAACTGGCCGAATTAACGTTCTATGGCGTCACATGATACGAATTGTACCATTCTGTTTAGTTTTCTGTCTAACATTTATTAATTGAAATATTTAAAAATGCGTGCACTGTGCATGTAGTAAAATCTAAACATTTACAAGTCCGTATATAAATCACTGTTACCATCTATCAGTACAAACAACGCGCAAGCGCCTGAAATATTCCAAAAATACAATTAAATATTAATTTAACATATTATATTGTCTCGGCAATATTGTACATTACGGTTAAAAAAATAAAATGTAAGTTAAAAATATTCAGGTCACTTTTGAGTCGTGTGGTACCCCTTAATTTTCAGTGAAGATTTCGTATGATCAAATATTTTTCTACTGCGTTCAAAGGGTTCAAATATTGCTTCGTGAAAAAAACTCGCTGTCTCGTAATGAAAGTCATATTTAGAAAATTGCGCGCAATGCTCAAAAAATATTTCACACATTCGCTTTAAGAAAATAGTTTTATTTTTTAGAAAAAGTTAGTTTTATACATAAACTGCGAATAAACATATTAGTGCCGCGTTACCGGCTATAAGCGAAAATTTATCAAAATCAATCACCCGCCTTGTAACTAGGACACCTCGAAAAGATTACTTAAAAATACATTATCAGCTATTTGATCATACTAATCTAATCACAGATATTAATCACATACATTTGATAAAAGTCATATTGTTAATTTAGAATACGCGGTCTTTAAAAACAATGTTATTTAAAAAAAATTATAATTATCGAAATGATTTGGAGTTCGGTTCGTATCCAGCACCAGTACACTAAAAAACATTTTTTCTTACTTATAAAAAAGTAGCAAATATATTCATATAGCGCGTGATACTATATAGTAATAAAATTACTTCGTTAGAGAGCTCGTAATATGTACAGATATTATTATTTATTTTTTTTCACAAAAAAAATTATAAAAATTCGGATTCCGACGAAGCACAAAATTACTGAATTTAAAATTTAAAACCGAAACAACGGAAATCCGGCTTCACGAAGGACCACGAAATGGTACGCACAGGGCCATACCAAGTTCGAAAAACTATTTAAAAATTCCCAAAATATTTTAAAACCCGAGCGGCTAAAAAACCGAATTTAAAAATAGCTAAATATAGGGTGGGTCTCCGTGTTACGGTGGGAGAAATTCAGTAGAAATTTATAATATTTTAAGCACAAAGGTAAATTCGAAAGCAACAACAAAAAACACTTTTTCAGGAATTTAAATTAAATATAAAAGACACTTTATTTAGCAAAAAACGATTCCGCGGACCGGCAGCGTAACAAGGTAAAAGTAATATCGGCGAACTGAGGATGCTGAGTCTGCGGAATCTTCCTTTATTTATACTTAAAATCTAGACACAGCGGGAAATCAACGGTCAAAATGGGATTAGTAAGGGAGGGGAGAGACATCTCGAGAATACCCAGTGGCGGATGGTGGTCAGCGCAGCATTCCCGAGCGGATCATACTGTGCCGGCCCATCCTCTAGACGGACTATTTTGCCCGCCTAGCCAAATTATCTCCCGAACGGGGAGGTGTACATATGTAAATGTTGCGTCAAATTGAACGCCTGGCACATCTGCATGTGAATTTAATTAGTACCAATGTGTCCGGATGTGTCGGCGTTCATAAATCGCCTCAAAAAAGGCCGATTCCTATCTCTCGATGTATCTCCTTCCAAACTAATCCGATTCTTTATTTTATAACGAATTCTGACAGGAAATGACATGCCAGGTTTTGTGCACTTTTTCTGAGTTCATCTCGTGAACTTTCTGATTTTACGGCGTTGCAAACTTTCCACGCGCCGCGTACGTCTGGTCCATAAACCAGCGGCCCCCGCCAGGCGCCGGCTTGTCGCGTTCAAACGTCGGCCTGCCTGACCCCCGCCAGGCGCCGGCTTGTCGCGTTCAAACGTCGGCCTGCCTGACCATTTTAACGGCCTTTCAAATCTGCTGCGCAGTTATCTGAAAACTGGCAAAAAACATATTTTTGCTATTTAATTTAATCCGCGAGATCGGCCGTCATCCTCCACAGTGAGATACGTTTATTTCCGAATCTCGCGGATGTCCTAATAATGCACAAAACCTTATATCTCCAGTCAGGATTCGTCAGTAATAAGACCGCTAATTCCACTCATTTTATTTACAACAAAAAATTACAAATTACATATAGAATAAAATTACAAAAAAATTCTTAAAACTATTCAAGTTGTCGAGGCCTCGACGCGAGTATAAGAAATATTATAAACTAAATGCATAAATGTTCAAAAATTAAACCTTATGGTAACAATTACACATACACACACACGGCCATATATTGTTATTTTTATTAAATTTAAAAAATTCAATTTTATGCCGCTGGATTGATCGTGTGCGAAACATATATCGAAAGAAAATATACAGGGTGTAACAGAGCTAGTCCACAATACTTTACAGGTGGATTTCTGCCTTGATTATAAGTCGAAAATATTCAAGCAACCATGACAATCATGCATATCAATAGTAATGGAGTTATGTTTACAGTTGTGAGTATATTATATATATATATATAAATCGGACCAACGTTAAGTTCAGCACAATGTGTGTTGTATGTATTTGATAAATAAAAAAAGAGGACATTTTAAGGTGGAAGAAGATCACTCAACGTATATTTCAATTGAAAAAAACTAACCCATAAAAACCAAGTTTTTGTTATAGGTACCTACTCCCTTTCTCATCTACTAATTGAAACAGGTTTCGCGCCTACTGCATACGTCGGGCTCGAGTCGGGCGATGCTACGAAAGGGAGTAATAAAAAATTTCGAAAAATCCTAAATTATAACATAATTACTAAAAAATTTTAAACGAAAATTTGTTAGATCATTTTTACCATCGCCACAAGCCTGCTTGCAAAGTTTCAGCTCGATTGGATCACGGGAAAAGGGTTAAAAATCGATCCAAAGTTTTTTCGGCAGACAAGCAGTCGTTACGAGTTAAAAGAAAGGGAGTAAAAAAGTAACCCATAAAAACCAAGTTTTTATTATACTCCCTTTCTTTGTAAAATATAACAACAATTAAAGACGAATTAAAACATATAACATAACACTAAACTTACAGTAATTTAATATATTTCTAAAATGTCAGATGTTTTGAGCTTTGATAAGACACTGCATGCTTTGAAGATTAAATTCTAAAAACATTTGTCAGTCAATTTAGGTTTTCGACATTCGTAGTGAAGTACCTATTATGTATACCGACGGAGTAATTCAAATTTAGAAAATATTCCGCGACGATATCGGGCCGCTATGCTAGTAATCAAACTTTTCTAATAATTCCAATTTGAAAAAACCAATAAAATTTCTAAAAATCCGAAATTATACGATAATTATTTTTGTTTTTAACGAAAATTTTATAGATCTTCTTGATCGCCACAGGTCTACTTGACAAGTTTCAGCTCGATTGGATCACGGGAAAAGGGTCAAAAATCGATCCAAAGTTTTTGTTGACGGCAAGCAAGCAGACGCCACGAGTTAAAAGAAAGGAAGTAAAAAGGAGGATAATATATTCTCCCTTTGAATACCACACGGTAACGGTAGGTAACCCTAGCCTCGCCAGATATGCACCAGACTAATATGCGAGCTAACACGCTTATTGTTTTAATTAGTCTCAATTTACACATTTTGTACGAGCATAGTCCCCAAGTGCCTCAATTATCGCAGTCATTGAAGCGAACAATGAAACAGGGCTGGCAGCCAGTCGCACAAACAAAACATCAATCGACTCCGACTCTGAAACGCTAAGAATAAAGTACTTGATGTTAGACAACTCTACATATTAACAATTTTATAACACTAAACATGAATTCTGACACACATATACCAGGACAACTGACTCAGGCAACAAGAGTTTTCACAAGACAACGAATACTGACACCTAGAATAAGGGCTATCTATGGACAACAACATTATACCTACTTTCCTGGCACCTAACATCTATAACATCCTAATCAAAGAAATGCCGCACATTCGAATATCTGAAACAAAATTTAAATCACTGGTGTCGCTCTGGCTTCTGAGTAGGGATGGGCGTTGAATGGACGGACTAGTTGAAATCAACCGTTGACGTTGCGTCGACGCGTCGACGGTTTACGTTTATCGCATGGACTAGTTGAATTCGAAGATGGATTCGAGATAAACTAGGCTTAATAAGCTATTATCTATTAATTTTTACTTGATTTGTGCGATGTGCACGTGCGACGTTTCGGTGAATTTCCAATTTTGCGCTGTATAAAATAAAACAATTCTGTTTAATTATTTTATTTTTTATTGAACTAATATTTTACTGCTTACACCTGATATTTCTGTTCTTTTTCTGATTCTTTCTTTATTGTATATAGAAAGAAGTATATAAAACAATATGTAAAAGCCTATAATGTGCGTAAATAAATAAATAATAAAATATTTCTTTTTACATTTAAGCACAAGTAGCGGTTTTACTTTCCCCGAAACTTTATTCCTTCGAACTTCTTTAAATTTTAAAAATTAACGTCATAAAAATAGCCAACGGTTGAGCCGTCGAGAAGCGTCGCGTCGAACCGTAGACAGTTGACCATGGTCCCGATGTTTAGATAGAACGTCCGCGTAACGAAGTCGATCAACTAGTCGACGAATTCAACTAGTTGATCGTCTCGTCGATGGATGGACGGGGACGGTCTCGTTTCATCGACGGTAAATACGTCGACGAGTCATCCCTACTTCTGAGTAATAAAGGGAAGATTTGGAAAATTATGTCTTTTTATTGCGATAATTGGTATACAAATTCTTGAAAAATGAATTGTCTCTAAACAAATTGTAATTCTTTCTTTTTATTATTATGCACCCACTCATAGACATGATGGTTGAAAAGGCAAATGCCAAATATTAACCTAATATAACGTACAATCCGGTCAGGTTATGTACATTAGTGATAGATTACTTAAAATATAACATAATATTTGCGTAATCGGGTTCATGCAACATTCCACGTCCAAAATACAAAACGGATGTAATGAATAGGCACGCCATAACGCGAAATGAAATGAATCAGACAGAAGATCGCTTTCATATAACGTACTTCCTTTTGTACTTTATAAATTGCATGATAAATGGACGAATCTGCGACGCTTTGTTAAAAAAAATCATAAAAAAGAGTCGGAGTCATTAGAAATCGGTCCACTTCGCAGCCCTGCAATAAATTCTGAAAAAGAGTATTCAGATATTATATGAACTTTCCGTACTGAATAAAAAGAGATTTTATTGAAATGGTGATAATGCCTATTTATTGCCGATTTATACATAAAATCTGTCCAAGGAATGCTGTCTAATAAAATTAAGCTGTTTATGAGTCGATGTGCATTACAAATATATGAGACGATTAGAGATGAGATGCGATCTACAGAAGAAAGCTCAAAGTCAGCTGAGTAGGAAGAGACTAACTGAGTATACAGTATAGTAGTCAGAGTCAACGAGTGTGTTCACACCATGTCACACTTCAACATCAAATGCATAGATAAGATAATATAATAATCGAATGTTAATCTTTTACAACCATTCGTTTCGGTTCATTAATTGGGTAAATTGGCATTTTTAGTATCATGGAATGATTTGACAACTTTTTTTTGATGACAAGTTTTTTTAAATTTAATCTTTGTACCTACTACACACACAATGCTTGAATTATTTATAACTACTATAGTTTCGAGATGAATAGTCCCTCTCATAATCATCGGGTAGTTATTAATAGTATGTGATGATGAGAGGTGATAACAGCCAACATTATGTTGAACT
This sequence comes from Agrypnia vestita, assembly GCA_016648135.1. NCBI lineage: Eukaryota > Metazoa > Arthropoda > Insecta > Trichoptera > Phryganeidae > Agrypnia > Agrypnia vestita. The sequence goes on from JADDOH010010431.1 coordinate 16,789, forward strand.
AATTAATATTAAATTACACTAGATTCAGTTTTGGCACGGTTCTTTCTTGTACGATTTTGATATAACACGGTGCAAAAAAATAAAGGAGTAAAAAAATTATTACGAACTCGAGGTGGTTTTAGAGAAGCACGTTGTTCCAAAATAAGTAGTGTCGAAGAAGAAGGAGGTCCAATGATAGCAAATTCAATTCAATAACACGTGATCATAGCGTAGAATTAAATAATATTCATTCAATAAATTTCATCGGGATTTGACCGCTTGTATGCTCAAGATTCATATAAGGAACTTATAAAAAAATTAACCCATAAAAACCATGTTTTTATTATACTCCCTTTCTTTGTAAAATATAACAACAATTAAAGACGAATTAAAACATATAACATAACACTAAACTTACAGTAATTTTATATATTTCTAAAATGTCAGATGTTTTGAGCTTTGATAAGACACTTGATGTTTTGAAGATTAAATTCTAAAAACATTTGTTAGTCAATTTAGATTTTCGACATTCGTAGTGAAGTACCTATTATGTATACCGACGGAGTAATTCAAATTTAGAAAATATTCCGCGACGTTATCGGGTCGCCGTTGCTAGTAATCAAACTTTTGTAATGATTCCAATTTGAAAAAACTATTAAAAATTTGAAAAATCCAAAATTATACTACAATTATTATTATTTTTTAACGAAAATTTGATAGATCTTCTTGATTGTCGCCACGAGTCTACTTACCAAGTTTCAGCTCGATTGCATCACGGGAAAAGGGTCAAAAATCGATCCAAAGTTTTTTTTGACGGCAAGCCGGCAAGCAAGCAAGCAGACGCCACGAGTTAATATAAAGGGAGTAAGAACAATCGCAGCGATCAATATCTAATTATTTGTTCAAAACGAGAGAACATGTACGAAATGGGACACCAGCCCTGGAGGTATCAGGTGAGAGGTATAAAAGCAAAGGCAGTAATATCCAAAATTTTAAGAAAATATTTTGAATTCAGTCACCTTGGATTATTAATTTAGAATGTACTGAATTCGACATTTCATGAGAAATATAGCTCTATCCCTTCCAAAATCACATTTCCAAATCACTATTTAATTAAAATCAAAGACAGCAATATCCTTGTAGTGAAAAAAAATCTGCAATATCAACTTCAGCCAATCAACCCAGTGCACCGGAAACGTTGTTTGAAAAAGACTCAAAACGCACTTTTTTGAAAAATTATTTCCATAAGTTCGCAATGTTAAATTAAATACTAGTGTATGTCTAAACAAGGGTATGTAAAGCACCCTTGAGGTGAAATTTTTACGAAAATGGCGATATATAAATTATCCATTATTATTATAACAACCCCCACGTGACAAAATGGCTGCTTCATACTAAAAAGAGAGTTGATATCGATTTTAGACTGAAATATCATAGCAAAGACAGCAATACCCAATTATGTAAATAGCTGCCTATAGCCTATACCTATAGCAGCAATATTTGGTAGCACAATATTAAAAATAAGGCATTATACGTATTTAAAAGTTAAATATTTATTTATATAATTAAATAAAAGGAAAACTGAGGAGGACATTGTTTTTAAAAACCTATTTCCAATAAGATGAGCTTCCATAGATTCCAGAGACATTTCCTGGAGCAGTGATAGTTATTTGTATTTATATCAGAAACACCTCAGTGGGATTTTTTCCAATTCCTTAGTCTAAATGTCCAAATGAAACTAAAAAAATTACAATACACAAACCTTTTAAACCCGTATCACTAATTTTATAAAAATATCAGGAGAAGTTATGCTGAAGAAGTAATCCGCCCTTGACCTCTAAATAGGCAAAATCTGCTTTGTATGATTTCAAGTGTACTCTAATATAGTATTTATTTTTGTATCTACTTAAATTTTTTATTTTTTGTATTTATTTTTGTATATACCTAAATTTTTATCTTAATTTTATATGTATATTTTCTTTTCTTTTAGATTTATGAATTTGTTTATGGATTTTCTGCTTCTTCTTTCTGCTTTCCTTTTTACATTTATTCTTCTTTACTATTGTTATTTGTTACAATTAGTAACTATCAAATGAGAATAACTACCACCGAACAGGTTTTACCTAGTGTGGCAGTTATTAGTAACTTATATTAAAACAAATGTAAAATAAACAACAAAATAAACAAACAAACGATACTCTGAGTACTCTGCATGCGGCAATATACCTACTACTACTTATTGGCTAAACATCTAAATTCATGTAACAAGTTTAATTTTGTTACATGAATTTGGAAGGTAAAAAAGTCTAATAAAAAACCCCCAGTGAGATATTGTTGCCTGCGCTTTTATATTCCATTGTAATTCCGTACCAAACGTGTATAAACGGATGCGTTTATTGTGTGATAGAGAGTGAATAAATTTTATTACGAAGTTTGAAGCTAACCCGTGTTATTTTTTAAATTGAATTTTGAAATGATAAACAATAATGATATTTTGACATCCGGAATTGATTTTTATACAATGAAACCTATCTATTATTTTTCTTTATTTTTATACGTGGTATTTTGTAGAATGTACATCCACCGTGTTAAAACAGAGTTCGGTATATTTCAATGAATATGCATCGTGTTACGAGACGGTGTGTATTTTTGTGTGGATGTCATTATTGTAGTTCGTACGTACCGCATACCCGGGTACAGTGGCGTAACTAAAATAAAATTGTGATCCAGTGCAATGTGGAAAGAGGGCCCTCTGTATCGTTTATATATTACAGGGAGCGTCCATAAACCACGTGGTTCCATTTGAATCCTCCCCCTCCCCCCGTGGGACATAGTCTTTTTCCTATTAATTCCAGAAGACATATTGTGCTATTTTTTCCTACCATAGCTATTTTTAAATTATTGATTACGTGCAAACAGATCTGCGCAGATTTATCGATCGCATATTGTGTACTGTTTTAATTATGCCAAATAAAATAAACGAAAGAATTACGTAGCCCGATTCTGACCCCCCCCCCTCTCCTCACGTGGCCCAGCGTTGTATTGTACCTAACCCCTCCCCCCTTAATCAGGCTACGTTAATTTGGACGCTCCCATATGAGAATATTAAATATTATACTATTCGGTTTTATCGATTAAATAGTAACAACAAAATTGACGTATTTCCTACTATAATATTGTCACGTGATCGTGGCCGTGGGAGGAAAATGAAACACTAAAAACGATTAAAACTTTAATTTACTACAAAAAGTCACTGGAAACGAATTTAATCGGAGAACCGTTTTTTCATTGTCACTAGAATATTCCACACAGGTACTTCTTTAGTTCGCTGCACTTTTGTCTATCGCAAGGTTGTTAAGCTCAAGTTTGCACTAAAGTGCGTTTACTGGCTCAAGAATATTGGGGTAAACAATGTTCAGTGCGTGGCCATCACGTGATAGGGTTTTGCGTAAGGGCACCGGTTATAGGGCGCGGTAAAAAAATACATTTATTTATTAACTAGCTGTGCCCGCAGCTTAGCCCGCGTGGATTTCAGTTTGAGACTGTAAGAGCATCAGTGAAAAATCAATATAATCTAAACTACTCGTCCAAACAATATTGTGTAAAATAATTGGATAATTTATATAGTGCCGTTTACTTATGTATTGCGGTGCATGATACATAGTTTGTTTTAAATATAATAGCTGAGGTTACAACACTGAACGCGAGGGACTACAAACAATGTCCAAACTAGTGCCGGGTCGTTTTTTGCTTCCGCTGCGTTCTTGACCTCCAATTGGTCGACCCTCTTTAGACTATGTTCACACTTTAGATCCAGATCACCGCAATGTGATCAATAAAATTCAAGAAAGTTGACCTTTGTTTAAAAATGAATAATTTGAGCTATTGATTTTGAATTTGTTTCCAGGTGGCAAAAGGAGTTGACCTTTCCAATGATTTATTTTTGATAACAGCCACCACCATCTATTATCACGAAAATAATTTGGAAGGTGCCCTGAGGTAATGTTGTTTTCCTTATTTTTTTCAAGATGTTAGATCTCATTTAATTTCATGATTAATTGAATAAATTATTAGTATCCAAGGCATAATATGTACCACAAAGGAAATATAATTAATTGATGTTATTTAGGATTTTTCAGCTTCCTTTGTGATTTTTCAAAGTGAGAAATAATAAACTTGTAGACTCTCGATTTTCTTATTCAATGTGGAAAAATTCATAAAAATCTGCCAAAAAAACTGGAACCAAATAGAAAAAACTATGTGATGCGCTCGCCCGCTATCAACAAAGTAAAGACTAAATCAGAGTCCCCAAATAATACTATGGGAATACAGAAAATCGTGGTTGATAATGTATTTGCAATTTTACCAGTTATATTTTCTGTTATATGTTCTCAACGTCGGCTATTTTTTTTCTGCCTTGGTCAGTGTGACCCCGGATAATTGAGAGTCTACTGTAACTATGACTAAAAAGTAGGCGATCTTTGGCGACACAGAAAATATTCTCTGTATGACTTTTCGGATCCCACTGCAGGGGAAACTCTTCCCAGAAGTTTATTGTGTATTTTCCAAAGCTTGTTTAAAGTCTTATTTTGCGACTGTGGGCTCATCCTCTTAAAATACACCATCTGTATTGTTTTGGAATAATTTTTACAGAGTTTTGCACGGGGCGGAATCATTGGAGGCTTTGGCCTATGGACTTCAGGTCCTACTGGCTCTCAACCGACCAGACTTGGCCCGGAGACAACTGAAGCTGATGCAAGATAAGGATGATGATGCGACACTGACCCAGTTAGCTCAGGCATGGCTTCATCTTGTTCAGGTAAATATGAAATATTATTCAATGTATTTAATTTCATTATTCTCGCATTCTGGTAAGGTTTTTTAACAACTATTAACCAATTGGATATTGCAATAACCGCTAAGTGGTTCATCAATTTCTTTATCTTTTAATTTATGATTAGATTTAAAGATATATCTGTTTTCAAATATTTATAAATACTTATTTAATAATAAGACGTTACAGTCATTCAAAATTTAGAATATTTTTGAGTTTGTTCAAATCTTTCAGAACAGTGCTGGATTTATGTCACAGAGACATTATTAATCAATTAATATTGAACTGGTAAAAAAAAGGAATTTTAACAAAAATTGGAAATAATATTTCCTGGCGTATCCTAGTGTAATGCAAGTAATTCGGATGAATTTTCATTACACAAAAAAAGTATATTGCTTCCAAAAATTCCGCAATCAATTGTTGATTTTCTCATTTAGCGACATTAACGATATTAAAATAATTAGCGACATCTGTGGGGATTTAGGGGAATGAAAATGGCTTTGTACAGGCCGCATGGAAAGGCGGTTACAACTCATATGTGAAAGCTTGCCACACAATTTGAACATATGTAAAACTTTCAAAAAATTAGTAAGCATGGTATATTCTATCGTGGGTGGAAATGGCGAATGTTACATTGTGTAAAGTGATCACTTAAGCCAACCATAAGATAGGTCATAAGTCCTATGTACACCCAAAATGACTTCTATACCTACTTTCCCATAAGAAATACAGTTTCGTCTCTGTGAGATATCTATAATATAATTAATTCAAAATTTAATTTAGTTTTAAAAGAATTTGTTTATAATTGAGCCCTTGCCCGGAATAACGTTGTATCCAACAATACTCTCATTCCGAGAAAAATTGAAAAAATGAAACCAGTTACAATTTATTACATTTTATATTTTAAATATAACAAACATATAATTCTTAACTAATCTCAATATAAAATAGGGAAAAAAGGCAATTAAATTTGAATCTATTGTAAAAAAACATACTGAATCAGTGGAAAAACGTTGTATAAGAAATTTTCACAAACAACATTATTCCGCAAAACGTTTTTTATTTATTCTGCTTTACTTAATAATGCTTTTTAAAAGCAGCATGCTCATCTAACAGGAATTCACAAATGTCATAGAGGTCCTTGAGCTTAGCAGCCTTATTGGCAGTCGATTGAAATTCATTAAAGTTAGTTCCAGACTCCCTAACTGCATGATTTTTTTTCCATACGGTAGTTAATCTTCCCCTTCTTCCACAAAGAGTTGGTAGAAGGCTATAGGAGGTCCATGATTCTAATTCTTTGTGGAAGATTCTAGCTCTGATTGTGATGGGATCATCAGTAGGTAAAGAGCTTTTACAGAACGATAAGTCTCTCGGACTATTACCTATCTCCGTCTGTTTGCTGAATATGGCGTCGGACATTCAATTTCTCATGATAACTTTTTTTATTGTAATTCAGTAACCTGAATTCTGATTGAATATTTATATTCATATTAAAATGGAGAAAACATCCCGGATTTAAACATTTTTGGCTCAAATTCGACCCTACGAAAAAGAACGAGGAATTAAATAAAAATTTTGTATCGGTATTATTTTAAGTTACGATATAAAGAGTACTATAATCAAAAATAATTCCAAAATTATTATCAAAAAGTATTTCAAATATCAATATGGATAAATCAATTGAGTAAAATCGGTTAACGTTCAACAAAATAATATTGTCATCTTGTTTTTGATTCTAAGGATATGTTTGATATACCCATATACAAATAATTTTTTATGAAACAAAGAAAATTATATATCTCGTTAGCTATCATTTCATCGATTAACTCTAATTAACAGAAGTTTCATTTGACTGATGATGTATTATTTCTTTTTGGTGTCAAATTTATTGCATCACCGTCTACCTTCCAGTTTGTTCAGTTAAGAAAACTGGTACATATGTATATAAAGTATTAATGTATAGTATGTATAGCAATAATTTTTTTATATGTATGTTCTGAGATCGCAATTACTTAGGATTTGTCCGCAGATTATTTTTATTATTTAATTAAGATGAATTGTAGAATCTCACAGAGATGAAACTATTTATACGAGAAACATGTACGGAAGTCTTTTATAGGATGGCTAAGGGCTTACAACCTGTATGAGCTGGATTAAGTGATTACTCTGCACAATACAACGTTCACCAATTCCATCGTAAGACACCCACACATTATCAAATTTTTGAAAGTTGTGTATATGTTCCAAATTGAAACCTTCCATATATTTGAAGGGACTATGCTAGAAACATCTGCAATGTAATGTGTGGGTATTCTTACAGTGGAATTGGTAACTTTGCATTATGTAGAGTGATCACTTAAGCCGGCTCACACAGGCTATAAGCCCTGGCCAACGTATAAAAGACTTACACACACATTTCTCATATAAATAACTTTGTCTCTGTGAGACTTCTATAATTTTTCTTATTTATATAATATAATATAGTAGACGGCAGCAGGTCAAATTTAGTGAATAATAATAATAACCAATTAGTTTATTTCAATGTAATCAGGTTGTGTCTGTAAGACCTACTCCACCATATAAATATTATGTGGTAGAATTTATTTAGTGTTTTAAAAAAGTTATTTTTGGTTTTTGGCAGAAGTTGTTTTCTTAATTTTACTGATTACTTATTTATGTATTGAAAAGTGGAAGTAAGACAATAATCTTATATTCCTTGGAGGTGTCAATGTGCATTTGGAACTAAATCAAACAATGAAACAGACGATGAAAAATAGGATCTCCATAAGGCAGGGAATTTTTTGTATAGGTATGTGATATCCTATTGTTATATGCAGTTGCTGGAAGATTATTCCATTTATGATACAACCATTTCAGGTCTTAATCATCCTATCGAACCACCTCTTTATTTCACATGATTAACCGGTCGTATGCTGCCCGTACGTAACGCGGAATCTACGCTGAGTGCTGCGCAATTTCGCAAACGATTGCTGTTTTTTTAGACACTTTTTTGTGATGGTTATATTCATGTAAAAATCAACAATAATCGCTAAGAAGTTGCAGTTTCTGGTTTCTCATTATACAGACTTCAACAAATACTTATACTTCAATAATTACTTGTACAATAATTACTTATTCATTAATTATGAAAATTAGTAACGATATTTACTGTCAGAAATGTACACACATGTTTATCGAATAAAGAATGGAAGCGATAACACTAAAGATATTGCATTTCAATATTCTCATTCTAAATATATAAAATAATATAAAAATACTTCATTTTAACATTTTTTATTTTATTTAAAAAAAAAACACTTTTTTTTAACAGATAAATAACAATTACCACATAGTTCGAAGACGACATTTGGAATGATTTTTTGTCCGGTTTTTGTGGCAAATGAGGTTACTTGACAAATAGCACTCGTTCATTCATTCAAAAACTTGAGATACAACCAATAATAATCTTTAAAAACCCATAATCAGAGGTAAAATAGGTCAAATTCGTATACATGTCTAGAGAACGCATATCTCAGCTCCGGCATACTAAAATATTCGCGTAGATCTACGCTCCGGCATACGACCGGTTAATATGTCAATTGACTGAAGCTAATCTTTGAGTCACACTTATTACAAGTACCAACCTTGATAAAATGATTTCTTTTTAGGTCACAAATCGTTATCTGTCTCAACTGCTGGCCACGGATCCATCTCAGAAGCATCCTTTCATCACGGCATATCAAAATAAAGAAGAGGAATTTAAAAGACTCACGGCACAGTACAAACCTTCTGTTCTAAGCAATTTCTCATAGGTGTACATATTAAAAAAATATTGAATATTTAACTGTATCGACAAACCATATTTCCATATTATAATAAGTATTTTTTCAAGTAAATTGGGAAACAATGTATCATTATTGTAAAAATAAATAATTTAAAAAAATGTTATATTTACTTTTTAAAAGACCGCTATCTAATGATCAACGGCATAACATAAAACATTCGGGTCCAGTGCAAAATGGAGGAGATGTAATACATATTTGTGTCCTATAATATTCAAACTTTCATGGGAAAATATGTTTGTTTTAGGCATTTATATGACCTCGAAACAAAAAAATATTGTGGAAATCTTTGCTTCTTATGTTTGTTAAAAAATGTGTAAAAATCTATGGTTCTTACGTTCCTTAAAAAAATTGTAAAAATCTATGGTTTTTACGTTCGTTAAAAAATTCATAAAAATCTACAGTTTTTATGAAGTCACACTATAGTTCAAGTTTATACAACCGGCCCTTAATACATAAATGCAAAGTATTTAAAATTCCTCATTATAATAATGTTTATATAATATAATACCTGGTTTATAGTGTTCAATACGTTACTGTGACGTATGTACCCTGCTCATACACGACACTCGCACGCCGTAAAGTAAGTACATTGAAGCATGAGTCATACATAAATATATACAGTAGGCTCCAGATTATCCCTGTTGCGTGGTGAAATTTTTTTACGGATAATCGATTTCAAAGTTAATACAAAAGCATTGAAAAAATTACCAAAAATATAAAAAACTGCAAAAATCACACGCGCATACTATCCAAAAATCGCATTTATATTTACCCATAAAAAATGCCGTGGGGAAGTTGCTGGGTTGTCGGATCCTTTTTTTTTTTGCACAATTACTAAAAATAAAAAGTCAAAAGGAATGTTTTTGCTCTTCTTGACGAAGTGTATTTCCAATTTAATAACTTTATTTAAGTTTATCGGTGAGAATTTTGCCATCCTGCTGCTCAAGAAGTGATTCCAATAGTGTGGTTGATTTTTCTGAAGAAATCTAAGAGATGAATAGCTGAGTAACTGCAAGGAAGAAATTTTTCAGTGCATATATAATAGAGTGGCTTAAAAGGCAATGATATCTTTCAGTGTGAATTTTTTAAATTAATTTTTTGTTTGTCAGCACAACTTTGTTTCTATATTACTATTTTATGTATATCTGGTTTTTAATTGAGTTAATTTGTCTTATGTTTTTACACTGTTTATATTACTTTATTTAAAATGTCGAAAATACATTAAAATGTGAGGCGGTTTCTCTAGAACAGGCCTAGCTTCTGTGGGAAATCACTGGAAAAATAAAGACTTTCAAAATTCGTCTCGGATGATCCATATCCTGGATAATCGGGAGTCTGTTGTATTTTGGAAAATAAAGTGAAATTAAATATTGGCACAATGCTGACATAATATTATGACATTTCCAACTCTTATTTTTTTATTTTGTATAAATTCTGGTTAGGTACAGCTTCTTTGGAAGTAATGACTGCACCCTACTGTGCGATAGTTACATACGTATTTGTTTCTTCTTCTATGGTCAGTTCCCCCTTTATTGAGGATTACACCTCTGTGATCTGCTGATGTCGTTGACGCTTCTCCTCCACCTTTTTTCACAGTCTGCAGTTCTGATTTCCGGTTGGTTCATCCAGTTGGAGATCACCCCCTTCTCTGGTTTTTCAACATTCCAGTCACCACCTGCCTTTTCGAGTTATCATCTTCTCTGTGGGCAATATGTCATTGGAGGATGCATGTCATAAATTAGTGGATATGTCTTATCTCAGTCCAGAGAATTGAGCATGTTACATATTTTGCTTCAATAAGTGTGCAATGTTTTGTTTAAATTTAATCAAATAATCATAAAATCTGCCTAATATACTGTTTTTATTTGCAATTGGTGAGATTTGTCAAAATTTTAGAAGCAAATAAAATAATTGCTTCAATAAGTGGGCAAAGCTTTGTTTAAATTTAATAAAGTAATCATAAAATCTGACTAAGACACTGTTTTTATTTGCAATTGGCGAGATTTTTCATAATTTCAGAAGCAAATAAAACAATTTTTTGTTAAAAATACTATTTAATGGTTTAAGTGGTAAGTGCATATTTCATTTTTTTATTGCAATAAAACAGAATCCACAGTATATATTCATTAAACATATCTAACATTTTCTGCGAATCTTTATTTAACTATAATAACACTATTTTCAAAGTCAATATTTATTATTTTGCAGTCGATGAAACTGTTTTAAAATGGTTTGCGCTCTATAACAATAAATCACAGCATGTATTATAACGTTAATACAAATTCCTTCTTACCAACTAAAAGGTATTATGTAAATTGGTTTCGGTTGTTAAAATAAAAATTTGCACCGACTAACACTACAAAATATTAACTTTTAATGTAACTTTAAGTTGAATTCAGAAGACTGTATCTTGTTAAAACTAATTCAAGTAAGTTCAGTTAAAACACTTAAAAGTTCAATTCTTTGGACTAAACAGTTTTGGTTATGGTGGACTAGTTATAACTCAAGTACATATTTAAAAAAAAGCATTACATATATCAGACACCGTGGATCATACCGTACATATTATATATATTTCTGGTCCGAAAAATGTTCCTAAATTCAGTTAAATGAATTCACTAAAAATCTCCTTGGCAGAGAATTGAACTGAAATATGGTTCCAGCACTGGTATAAGTGTAAGTATATAAAAATGTTATGAAACTTTCTAACGCACTATTCCTAACACAATTTTGGAGACAAATTTTAGTGGGGTACCCGCTGAATAAACAGTTCTAGTTCATGGTGGAAACGTCGTTTTGTTGATTTCAATTAACAAATTACTTGCATACCTGTAAGATGGTTTGAATGGTTTAATGGCCTGTCACAATGGATTTACACTTTAAGCATATAAACAATTTGCACAGTCGGCATCACACATCCTAATACTAAGGTAGAACTGCATGTTACACATTGTACACACATCAAGGTATGATTCGTACAAGAAAAGCATGGAAATGTTGCTTTGCGTGATCTTAAAACTTCGTCAAAATAAATTAGATTCTATTTCTGATGTATGTTTTTAAAAACTGTAATTGTTTCTGTGTATCTTTCTAAGTGATTCTATCTAATTTATTTTGACCAATGAAGAACTACGTTATAAAATTTGCATCTGTAGAAAAAATTTAATATTAAAAATGAAAACATTACGAATCATTGCGGAAAGTATGTGAAGAGTGCTTGTCAAATTTATTATATTTTACCAAATCCAGAAGACCTAAAAATTATATCTAGGTATACACTTTCCAAATTAAAGTGACAGCTGTTTTACATAGTATAATTTCCTCTGTTTTTACGTGGCTTCCAAATCTTCATAATTAATTTCGTCATCTTCATCATTGAAGTCTTCTTCATTAAGGTCATCGTCATGTATGTCCAGCATCAGCGCAAATGCGCTCGAGTTGTGTTTCATGTTTTCTTTTATTTTTCGCATTGTCTCTTTGGCCCTCTCTTTAATGAGCTCACGCTCCAATTGCCGCAGGTAAATCTCATCACCTATGTCCCCTTTTGCCTTTTTTGTATTTCTTCCTATTTCTCCAGATTCTCCATCTGTAGTTATTTCTACTCCGGAGTGTTCTACAACAGGAGCCGAGAAAGCCCCGAGGTACTGATCTTCTTTGGCCTGTCGAGCTTTCTCTTTTAGCTGCTGTCTTCTCCAAGCCTGCTGTATATTTAATTTTGGTGGGCTGAAATTTAAAATATACACACAAATAAAAGTCCACTTGCCCTTGAATATTTGTAAATGTTAGATGAGATTGATAAATGTTTACATGCCTATTGTGTATATGTAATGGCAAAATGTATTATTTCAAATGTCAAAAAAATGATGTATGTACCTATTGTTTATCAACAACTTCTTAACTTTTTTTGTTTGATATTATTCAAAGAGTTAACCACTTTGGTATTATTGAATGTTTTCATTCTGATAAGATGACGAAATATATTTCATAAATATAAGTCTTTATGAAAGAAAGGTTCACTTTATTTATCATTTCATTTGTATATCATTTAATTAAGTTAGTTTACAATGGAATTATAAAAATATAGGTTTTATAATACATAATATGTCTATCAATAGAAGTTATGAGTATCGTTCAAAAAAGTGCGGCATTTTAGGACTACATTGTTGAATAGGTATATTAAAAAACATCAATATTTATTTGGACGCCCGGACATTCCTGCAACATTAGTCTATCACTGTACATCTAATCTGGCAAAGTCAGACTTTCTGGGACGCCTTGACTCATGATTTTGTTTCATTAAGAATGCTGGAGGAAAAAATATAATTGACATATTACCTTTCACCCTTAGGATATACTTTGTTTTCCAAGTTAATGATGTCATGTCTGAGATCAGCTAATAAAAGAAGTAAGAAGTCAAAAGATCCTCTTTGCCCACGAGGTCCTCTTGATCCCTTAGATCCTGTTGATCCTTTAGGGCCTTCTATTCCTGGGGCTCCGGGAGGTCCCTAATAACATTAATTAATTCAGTGAATGCTGGTATCAAAGGTAGTTGTATTTGTTATTATATGTATAGTAGTAAAGATATATGTATTATGTATGTAAAAACAACATAACAAAGATTTTGTGAAGTGACCTCCTCAGTACCTCCTCCCACATGTTTATTGTTTGAATACAGTAAAACCTCGTTAATTCGAAATTCAAGGGACCCGAAAAATAAATTTGGAATTATAGGGGCCCCCGTTAATTACAAAGTCTATTAAGTTAATCTTACAAAGAAAATAAAACATTTTAATAAGACAAATACAGTTATTAGGGAAAAAATCGAACTAAAGGCAAATTTAAAAACATGAAAAACAATTTAAAACGCGTTTAGGTATGAGAATTAGCGCAAACGCCGCCCGCCGCAAACTAAACTATCCGCGCATATCAAGGCAGCCAACTGAAGGAAGCATATGCAGGATTCCCCAATTTTAGGGATTGCGTCACAATATGTATAGAAAAGGGGCATTCCATAAGGTACCGTGAATTGATTGCGAAATACGCCAAGAATCGTAAATTTCACGAAAAAGCCATTAATTTTGTGAAAAATGTCTGTTTTTCATATTTTAAGAGATCATTTTGAAAACGCAATGTTTATTATGCTAAAACAAAGATCGCGAAGTACCCGATATTGACATATTTATTGTTCTCACTTGTGAAAAAAATCGAAATATTTTTTCAATTTCGTCAAATTTCAAAAAAATTTCGAATTACGCTTACTAAAATGTATTGATTTATGGCGCAAAGGGGCTAAAAAATATTTCGAATTACGAATTAACGGGGTTTTCGAATTATCGGGGCTAATTTACTATGAAATTCTCATTTTGGGACTTGCAAGTGTTACAAATTTCGAATTATGGCGAATTTCGAATTATCGGGGTTCGAATTAACGGGGTTTTACTGTACTACTGAAACATTTGAGTATGACTGAAAGTACATAATATATTAAAAATTTAAAAAAGTAAATTAATCAGCTTAACAATTACACATTATCTATAATTTAACACTAGGTCTAATTTAAAATACATAAAATTCATTGCTTTGAATTTTGAGTAAAATTTATGCTTCAAAAATATTATCGACATTTAGAATTAATAGAAATAGAATAGATGAAACTTACCACTGGTCCTCGCTGACATTTGCATTGTCCATTTGGGGTATTGACATAAGAATCTAGTAAATTATATTGGAAATCTTCTCCATCATTTTCTACTTTGTGTGAATCAGTTCCTATAAATAAACTTAAAATAAGTAAATATGTATGTAATGCAACATACCCAGGATGGTGGTGATCAACGAGGAGACAAAGCTGAAGAGATATATTTAGATCGAAGAATGATTTGAAAAATATTCACCAATGTGCAGGTGTTAAAGGTGTGGAAGAACTTTTTCAATTGGCAAAGAACCTACGTAAAGGAGATGTCTGGGATCTTGAGAATAGTCACCAATTTTCCATGAAAATATGGCACCCAGAATAAGACATAATTTATAAAATCAGGCCCATTTTCAAAGCACAAATATGTGAACCTTTTTAAAACTTGGTGGGTCATTGCCTCCTTGAAAATTTTCCTCTATTGGTTTCTATCTCATTCTCATTCACTTCTCACGAGTTTTAGATTTCTAAGACAGATATGTCTTTTAAGACCTAAAGCTTTGGCTGTGGACAGCAATAACTAAGGTGATTCATAGCCGAACCAACAAAGTCTTCCTATTTTAATAAACCTTAGTGTAGAGTTCATTTTTGTAGTGTTTATGCTGAAATACATATTCTAAGGCCCAAAGGTACACCTAAAAATTTTCATAGACTCAGTCACTTTCTTCTCAGTCGGTATCCAAATCTCAAATGTAAGTATTGGTGATAAACATTTTGTAACTAAAATTTTAATGTCTCTGGAGAGCATTTGTGATTTTATTCAATTTTAAATGTGGAAATCAAAAAGGTGCCTAGGCAAAATTAGATGTGAATATGTACCTAACCATGTTTTTTTATTTAATAGATAAATACATATGATTTTTCTTCAACAATGATAACTAATATTAATAATCAAATTATTATATATGTTATACCTCACCAAAAAAATCAGGGTTCTTGTGTGTGGTGAGGGATAATCACTTACAAAGGAAAAATTTATATCAATAAAACAAAAATTATGAATTACAAAACAATTCCAATAATTAGGTAAGTAGTGTAGGATATTGGTAGTAGAAACAATGAAAATTATAGGTTCCTACATAAAAGATGAAAATTATAGATGGGTATATAAAAGATGTGGCATATTTATTGCATATTCTTGAAGTGGGACTTCATCTTGTCGTTGAATTTATTGTAATCATTAATAGTTTTGAATTCTGTGGGTAAATTATTAAAGTTGAATATACCTCTACATATATAGAAAACTGTTTTGAAAATATATAGTACTAAATTTAGGACTTTTTATACCTGTTATTTTCATATCTGATGGAGTGACATGTTTGTAAAATATTATTTATTATACTATATTTAATTTTTTTAAATTACTGTAAGTTTACCCAGATTTAACTCAATTTATTAGTTTGAAATAGTAATAATTTATGCATTGTATTATAATTTTTTGATGTGTTGTGTTGTGTTTGTACACTCATTTTTCTTTAATTTTATTTATCAGTTGAATAATTTTTTAACAGATAGTGTTCACATGTCTCAGATGGTCAAAATTAAGTAGGTATTAAATATGGGTATTATTCATTATATATTATACAAATTCTGTAATAGGTGGCTTTCATAAATGATATTGCGATTAGGGGAAAAGGGGGTCAGTTGAATTGTGAGTCCATGTCTGTTAACATCGTCCAATAATGTAAAGTAAATTAGATGGTTTAACCTCCTCGGACCCAGTGTCGGGTAAGGAGACATAGATCGATAGTTGGAAAAAATCTCTCAGATCAATATTCGGCATTGTGTCTTTTTACAAATTAGTTAATCTAACCATCAATAGTGGTATGTTGAATCCCGGGATCATAAGCCCTAGATATGACATTCAGGGGAAAGGAGAATCTGACATGGTGTGACACCTTAGGGAAGAGAGGGGAGGATAAAAATTTCATGAAAACCGTGTAATATAATTTATGCAAGTCACCTTACTTATCAATTTTTCTTATTGATGGGTAATAATGAAGAATTTATTTATCTATTTAAAAACTAAAATACATTTGATATAAAACCTCACCGGGCTGGCCTCTTGTACCGGGAGGACCCGGAGCACCGGGGGGCCCTGGAGGCCCTGGGGGACCGCTGGCAAAGGAGGAGAGGCGCACTGCGGTCCCGAGGGCAGCCACATGCTCATGTAGGGTGCGTATGCGTTCCTGTAGCCTGGTCACTGTCTCGCAGCCCGCAAAACACTTGTCTCTCAAAGCTGCCAGTGAAGGGCCAGTCAAATCCAACTGTAATGTCATAATAATTTTTCAGCTGAATAAGTAGGCATGATGACAGTATTAAAGAATTAAAGAATAAGTGATTTTAGAGAAGAAAATATTTTGAAAGTATTCTAAAAAATGATCCAGTTTTAATATGCACATTGAGATTGACGTCACGTAGACGAAATGACAGCTGTGGACATTTTTGCGCGAAATTAAAAATATGTAAATGAAAATACAATTATTTGCATAAAAGCTTACTTTATTACCGAAATAATATTATTTTCGATAATAGTAGACGTGTACCTACAATATAGAATGTTATTTCAAAATCTGTCATCATGCCTGTTCTATCCTGGGTGTACCATTATGATTAGGGTTACATAATATTTATTGTTTGACTTTTAGGGAAACTCTTTCAATTGTTATTTGTTATTTTACATACCTATGTGAAAAATTAAAATTAATGATTATAATCATATTTTAGATTGAATTTCACAATTAAAAGCAAACCTTATTTGTTATTCTACCTGTGGTTTGTCTGGATCACAGGTTCTGTTATCCCTGCTGAGAAGAAAGCCAACATCACAACTACAGTAATGGCTGCCCACGGTATTTGTACATCTTTGCTGACAGTCACCGTTATTGTCCAAGCACTCATTTATATCTGCGCAAAACATCAATAAATGCATTAAAAATCATTTTGAAATTTAGAAATGTGCATTTTGAAAACTAGTAAAATAACATAGATACAGTGCTGTGCAGTTTACATGCATTTGTGAAAAGCTGAAGGTACCTGTGATATATTAATTCATTAATAAATTATACTTGTGTAATACAATCATCATTGTAAGACTATAATCCCTTTCTGAGGATGTGCTTCTATGTTAGAACATAAGCTTAGTATTTATTTTCACCAGCTTTTTAATGTATTTTCATAGATATTAAAATAAATCACAATTAAATTTATTTTATTTTAATTAATCATTAGAATTCCACTTCAGGAATAATTCAAAATAAAATGTTGTAGGTAGGTAGGTAAGTAATAATTTTTTAACAAAATAATCCAATGTCATTTAAGTCTTGCAAGACTGGAAAGATGCAATGCGATGCAGAAATACAACTAATTCTGTTATTAATATTTTTAATATTTAAAGCATTAATTTTTTGGTCAGGCATTTTAACAAAATTTAGATATGTTAGTTAGATTAGTAACCATTTATGGAGATTTTTAGTTTACCGGTTAGATAGATTAGTATTAAGTTAGATAGATTAGTAACCATTTATGGAGATTTTTAGTTTACCGGTTTCGAGACGTTCCCATCTCTTTCTCAGGACAACTATTACACTACACACCACAACCGTAGTATTATTCACACACTAACACCTAAATAAATATTACCTCACATGCATGTAAATCTAAATGAAGGTTAACATGCACTAAGGTTCCTACCAAAAGAGATCAAGAATTTGAGGGGTGGGGTGGGGTCTAAAGGAGGTATTGACAAGTCTTGTGTTTTACCCAATAATGAATAGTGCTGAATCAAACAGAGGACTACATACTACATAACACGCATGTGAGAAATATATTGTGAAGGTGTAATGTGTGAATAATACTATGGTGTGGTGCATTGTGGATTTACATACTAGTGTAGTGGTTGTCCTAGAGAGACGGGTACGTTTCAAAGCCAGAAGAGTAAAAATCTTCGTAAGTGGTTATATGTTTACATATCTAACATTTTGTTATAACTAATTCTGTTTAATCAATTCGGGGATTTCCTAATTTCACATTTGATTTCTTCACTATCTTGATATCAAATGTGTAAAAATTGATTACATGTCTAAATATAGATTTATGACCAGATAATAATGTTTTATTCCAATTTCAATTTGAAAGGGTATTATATAAATTGCATCATACCTACTTCATAAATATACAAATATTGCAGTTACGAAATCATTATCGGTTAGTAATCAGTCAATATAAGATAAGATATTAATTCAAAATAGATTCTTGGAATTGACATTCAAAAGTTGGTAAGTATCTACTATTGACTGGTGTTTCTGGAGGAATTAGTTATGTAAGGAATCATTATGACACATTAATTAAATTATCATAGCTTATACATACATAAGTAGAGAACAGTTTGTTAGTCATAGAAAAACTGCTAATGTAATAATTTCCTAAAAACTGGTAATGTAATAATTTCTTTAAAACTGTTAATATGATAATTTCCTAAAAACTGGTAATGTAATAATGTCTTTCCCTGGATGGAGAGACATTTCCACCTGGAAATGTCGCATTTTATTTTTTAATTTTTTATTTATTATTAAATCCCAAAAGAAAATATACAAAATATAATATATATTACATACATTATGAGTAGGTATATTAAATCCTATAAAGATATATACATATACCTGTACATAGGTTCGGGAGATGAGAAGGTAGACATGTGTAATGATTTACACACGACTAAAACTCAAACTATGTAAATTAGTAACTAGTGACTAATATTAATATCTAGCTTTCAAAATAGTAACTCGAATGATAGTTGTATGATGATTACAATATACATTTATAAGGATATTAGATGTTCTTGTGTTTCGGTTATCCATTTTTTTATTTTGTTTTTAGTTGACTTATTTTCTTCGGTTACAATTTTTAGTTCGGTGGATAATAGATTGAAGTATTTAGTAGCTGTATATAAGGAACGTTTACAGTACTTTGTTTTAGTAATTTTGGGCCCTTTTACTAATTTATGTCTGGATCTACCATCATAGTTATAAAATTTTTGAGTTCATTAATTGAAATAGTACTTCAAACTGTCTAGTACAAGCTGTTGTTTAACATTTAATATAAAACTTTGCCTTAATCCTATTTTTTGAATATTCTCTTTTGAATTGTTCGAAGACTATTTTTTCTTTTGTATGAAGGCTTGAACTTTGTGGTGACATTATTATAGGAGTTTGATTTTGCAAAACATTTTATAGAATACGATCATATATTTAATATTAAATAATACGGGTTTAAAATTATTAGATGTTAGTTATAAGATCCCACAAATAAATAATCTAGAAATACTTGAAATTAGGAAAAATGTTAATATTATTTCAAATATGATAAATACTCAGACAAAATTTTTGCATAACCCACTATTGAATATTTTTCCACTTAAGATTCCATCCTCTCCAGATGACATTCCATAATAATTAACACCTCTGACCCCCCCCCCCATCATCCCCTTCATCATAACACATTTACATTGTTTAACTTCTTCAATTTTAGTACACAAACAATCCTGAGGAAGGGAACATTGTTATTGAAACATGTAGATTGTATAATCTAATAAAGTGATGAAAACAAAGTGATTTGTATTTTTATTTTAATTCTCTTTTGCATGTCGAATATTGGTTTGATAGCGTTTTGTAGTCACCGCCCCACGCAATGATGCCATAGTTGATGGTATTTTCGAACAAAGCATGGTATAACATTTTTAAGACTTTACGAGTTCATGAAATATTGTAACTTGTAGCTAATAAATTAAAAATATCTAACTTTTTTTAAACAGTTCTTGGACGTGTACATCCCATTTTAAGCAGCTATCGATATGTATACCTAGATACTTAGAACTATCTACTTATGCTAATTATAATATTATATAACTATTATTTATGCTAATTATAATATTCTTATGTAGTGTATCACTGTAAGATCCAAAAGTTAGATATACCGTTTTATCAACACTTAGCGTTAATTGATTATCATTTAATCAGGTACAAACATTTTTTAACACATTATTCATCTTAGTTGCACATCTAACCAGTTATCACCTGCACAACATACAGCGGTGTCATCGGCGTATGATAGCAAGTGTTTTTATTTAATACTCCAAATATGTATATCATTGATATACATCAAGAAAAGTGACAGACCTAGGATTGTTCCTTGAGGAACCCCTATTTTAACACCTTCTGCAATACTACAGCATCCCTTATATTTAACTATGTAATTGTTTTCTATTACTCAAGTAATCTTTAAACAAGTCATTTTATCTATCTCTCATCATATCTCTCTAGTTTATCTAACAAAATAGAGTGATTGACACTATCAAACGCTTTAGCTAGGTCAAGAAAAATTTTGTTAAAGTAAATTATTTTGTATTTTTATTGATTTTAAAAATGTATTAATGTTATAAAAATATTGATCTAGTGTAGGAAAATAATAATAATAAAAATAGAAAATATTGACCCCGCTTAGTGTTAGCTTGGTGCAACTTCAAAACATAGTATAGTTTTATAGTATCATTATATTTTTTGGTTTATTAACACTTTCAAAGAATTTATGTGTGATATATAAGTATAGATATGATTTTATAGATTAAATAAAGGCAGGTGTAATTGTATTTATTTTTAAAATAAATGTTTTAAATATATTTTTACAATCCATTGAATTGATTCTAAGCATATTAATATAAGTAATATGCCATTTTTTAATGGTACTTTCACATTGTTCAATTATTTTTAAAATTAGTAATAATTACTTTAATAGGGTGGGTTTACAAGAGTTTTATTAAATTTATTTAACTTACCATATCACTACTTATAATATTTATTTACATATTTAAAAAAATTTGGAAAGGAGAACCCACCTTCACAAACCGGTGTGATACCATTTTTTTGATTGTGGGAGTTGTAGCGGTAACCTTGGTAGCACGTACAGATGACACGCTGCAGGTAAACTGCACACTTCTGCTCGCAAAGCCCGAGGCTGCAAGGGTCCGTTTCTTTCGGAACACACCTTAAAATAAATAAGCAATTGATCACAGTGCAATTTTTATTAATTTCTCAAAAGGATAATTTAATTCATCATTCATCATCATTAACAATTCATCATTCCACTGTTCCTTTGATGCATTGATTGGCGAATGATTAACTAATATATGTGATTAATTAATATATGTATTTAATACGAATCTATATTTGGCATCAAGAGGCACTCGGGTAATCATCTTTCACACATATTTACAAAATCAAGACTATTTTTAAGATATGCACATAACAAAATATGTTGTTCCAAATCATTTATTGAATTGGTCTTGTTTATGAAATGCACATAACACAATTTGTTAGTATAAGTACTGCTGAAGGAAAAACAAAAAATATAAAGAGGTCCTAAAACATAGAGCTACCCAAAGAGGCATAGAAAGAGATCTGTTGGGCATCATATAGTGAGACAGCAAAATAAATATGTGAATAAGAGAAATAGTATACAGTTGTTCACTTAATGGTTGTTCACTTAATGGAATACGTCAATAAAATGAATTTGAATCTACTATGGCTAAAGCCCACTGGACTGATGAAATCATTAAGCCCTGGAAATTTAAATTGTGCCAATGAATAAAAATAGAAAAAAAAGTGGAAGTTACGATAGATGTCCCATTGGCTACAAGGCTTAAAAACTTGTTACGGTTCAAGAAAGTCAAAAATATTTTAAGAGGAATCACAAGATGAAGGGAATATCCAGAGCACAGCACCTTCCAGCAATGTATGTGTAGTCCTGACAGCAATGTTTTCTCGTACAGTCCACCCAATCTGTCGCTACCTTGCATTTGTGTCTGGAGGTTATCAGGTTGTCTGTTGGGCATTGCAGGACTTCAGAGCTGAAAACAAACATCATATGATGGCCCTCGTAGTATACTGAGCATGACACTGACTTGATTCCGGGTGAGGTCACACTACACCTATGTGATTATCTCAAGCCAAGATTTTTTCTGATATATTTCTTAAAGTAATTAGCCCTCATGCCCTGTTTTCACATTAAAAATAATTAAAACAGAACTCATTATATATATACATTCATATTTGTGAAGTTGTAATTTTTCAGAATAAAGTTCTGTGAAATTTTAAAACCAAATTAATTAATCAATTAGAAAGACATATAGAAAAATCTAATTTACGAAAAAATATTGTTAGGCTACTACTGGAATAGTAGCCTAATATTTTTTCGTGAATTTGATTTTTCTGTATGTCTTTCTTATTGATTAATTAATTTGATTTTAAAACAGAACTCGTTTGACCATTTACGAGTATGAAAGGATATTTTAAGTTAAAGATAGTGAATCTATGACACGCCAATCAATTTTTAGTATATAGTCTTTTTTTTTTGTATTAACTGTTCCTCGTATCCCAGAAAGATTGTTCCTCGTTATGGTGGGATTGTGACTCCTCAAGTGACTGAGGAGTCCAATCCTGTATCTACAAGTTCTGGAATAAATAAATGAATCTAGGTAATAAAAGCAGCGGTTGCTAGCTGACTTCTTTGCCCTGTTTACTCTTCTTTTTCTTTCCGCTTACTTCTTCTGATTGCTGCGTGCTGCTGGTGTTCCGTTTGGAAGTATTCGTCTTAGTTATTTTTAACTGAGAGTAACATAAAATGTCAAATTTAATCTATTTATTAATATATAAAGAGGTAAAGTTTTGTAAGTTTGGATATATGAGGTAGTCCGAAACTATTCAGCCGATTTCAAAAATTCTTTCACCAATATTTAAAATGGACTTTCAGGGCGGACTTAGGTTATATATTATTCCGTTAAAATAAAAGGGCTTTTCATGATGATCTATTTTACAACTAAAGTCGTCAAAAAAGTGGTCGAGCGATGCGTTTTTACGAACGCTGCCTTAACGGTAAGAGATATTTAAATACTTTCTATAGAAAAGTTGTAGAACTCAAAAAGTTCTATAAAAAAGTCTGCGTTAAAGTTAATACACAAATTGTTAAAATATGACTAAAATTTACTAAAAATCTAAACTTGCAGAGCCGCGCGGGCCCAGCTAGTGTTAATTAAAAAAAGATACAAAGATGTTTTTTAAACCTATAATACCGGGTTGCAATACAATTTATCTTCAATCATATATTTTTCCTGGAGAGATATCGAGACACAATATCGAGAGACAATATCGCCAGCGTATAAATATTTTGTCAGTGTTATTATTTATTTCTATCCAATTTGTTTTATTATAAGAAAAAATCTATTTACAAGTATATCTACGTTTTTCACTACGATTTGAACTTTTACATATTAACATTATAAAGGTACTAGAAACATTTTCTAAACCATTTAATTTCAACAACCCCCTTCCCCACCAGCAAATTGGATACATGTATATTTTTTTAATTGAAATTTGTATAAATAGCTAGTAGCATAAACTTCAGGGGATTCATTCTTCTTCTTCATTCAATTTAGAATAGAAAATTCTTTAACCTTGGGTGAAATTTCAAAAAATTTAAAAAAATAAGCGACATCAAATTTATATTTTTCAATATTTCTATCTTCTGTAAAATGTTGTATTATACAAGTAATATACAGTGTGTCTCATATCTAGTAGTAAAAGCTTTACAGGTGAATTCCCGCCCTGATAATGACTCGAAAATGTTCAAGCAACCATGATCTAATTAATATCAATAGTTAAGGAGATATGCAATATCAGTTTGCATTTTTTTCTCAATATTTTTGACTTATTTTTTGCAATAAGTTGAATTATTATTACAGAAACTTATATCGATTATGCAAAATTCATTCGTTTTAATACAAGTCGAAAAATTGAAAATAGATATTTTTAAAAGGTTTTTATCATTTTATTTGAGTTGTATTGAAGCGAATGAATTTTTAATAATCAATATAAGTTACAGTAATGATAGTTGAACTTTTTGCAAAAAATAAGTCAGAAATATTAAATGCAAACTTTGATATTGCCTATCTCCATAACTATTGATATTAGGTCATGGTTGCTTGAACCTCCGACTCATTGTCAAGGCAGGTATCCACCAGTAAAGTTTTTGTTACGAGCTATTATCTGTATATTGAATATTTAAAATTCATTCGCTTTGGTATCAAAGTCAAATAAAATTATTAAAACCGTGCAGAAAACCAGATTTTTTTGTATCAATCATTATTTTTAAGGTACAAAAGTAATATTTGTATAAGTCATTCTATAGTCCCCTTTTTACTTTTTAAAATTTAATCTTTTCGCCCTTAGGTGTATGCCTTAGGGCCCCCTTTTATTACAGTTCTTTCACTCTACATGTACGCTACGCTACGCCACGCACGGGGGATGAATGATGGAATATACGGGAATTAAAGGGATGGGGGTAATAAAGGAGTGAGGGAACGAAGATGTACGACGTGGACTTTATAATTCGAAATGAGGAACGGGAGATAGACGGGATGTCGAAACTCACCAGCGTGGTTCTGTTCCTTGTTCCTGCTATGATATGGTCTCGATTGATGAGTCACTAAACTTGACGACGAACTAACAATGACGAACATTCCCACGACTTGTAATATGCACTTTGCGCCAACGACGACAACGAACGACAATGAAACACTTTACACCATGATCCGGGGTTTTCGACTGTGTAAGTGTAGGGCGAGGGGTAGGAGGAAGGGGGGGATCAAGTAAAATGAGCAAAGAGCCACTACATCTTCCTGTTCTTTTGCGTTTTCCTTCCAGTTTTGTCTAATAACTTGCTTAAAAATACTCCCTTTCCAGGACAGCTTAACCCCAAAAATCTTATCTTTAAAACTATTTAATAATTATAGATTATATCCCAAAGAATACCACACAAAAAATAATTAAATGGTAATGTGTATTAAGACAATCAAAAGTAGAAAAAACAGTTTTTCCATAGACAATCGGCAATATTCTATACGATGCGGTTACTTCATTCTGCTCGCAAAGCTTCTGCCAGTCGGATGCTTGTGAATTATGAGACGTCAAAATATTATACGGTTTCTTATAAAATGGCGACAAATTTAGTAGAATCTTGTTCGCATTGTATAAGAAATGTAATTAAAAATATTGCAGAACATTTTCAACCTATTATACATACTTCATTAAAACGCATGTTTTGTGACTGGGGTCCCGTTTGTACCCAGACCCTATTTTCGACCTTCCGAAACCCGAAGGTTGACGTTATCTGTACATCACGCAATAGGACAGACGTGATTACGAAAAATAAATAATGCATGATCATTTTGAACACACAGATAAAACCGAAACTGATTCCACATATCAACAACATACCAGTACCTAATATATTGAACGTGATAATATTATTATCATCGATGGGTTTTATTTGAATAATCTATGCTAACTAATAAATACCTTATCATTGATCTAATTACGATAGCCATCCATCAATAATACAATAATCCAATCTATAATCTAAAACACTTGGCAATCGTTTTAATGAAATGATTTATCACGCCACATGAAACTGTAATATTAGGTCCTTACATATGAAATTGACGTTTAGTATGGGAGGAACATAAAGCCGATTTTTTTTTATTATAATATATTTATTTAATCAAAGTATGTACCATTGCTATCTATGCACTTTTGCCATCTCATAGGTAGTTCATCGATCTCTTTACTAAAAAAACCATTCGGACGGGAATCAATAAAATCTTTGAAGGCGGTTTGGACTGCCCCATCGGAGTTGAATTTTTTCCTTTGCAAGAAGTTATCCAAATTTCGAAAAAAATGGTAATCTGTTGGGGCAAGGTCCGGAGAGTACGTTGGATGTCTTAGACATTCCAATGAAGCTCCTCTAATTTGGTAGCCGTCTGTTGTGCAGTGTGTGGTCTAGCGTTATCATGAAGCAGCAGTGGCCTAGAGCGATTAACCAGCCTCGGTTGTTTAGCAGCTAGCTTTTCCATCATGGTTTGCAGTTGCTGTCAATAGACATCTGCCGTAATCGTCTGGCCAGATTTAAGAAAGCTGTATTGAACGACACCAGCACTAGTCCATCAAACGCTCACAAGTAACTTTTTTGGAGTCAATTTTCGCTTGGGGCATGGTTTGGCTGGTTCGGCAGGGTTCAGCCATTGCGATGAGCGCTTCCGATTATCGTACAGGATCCACTTTTCATCACAGGTAATGATTCGATTTAAAATCCCTTCATTATTGTGCCGGTTGAGTAATGCAACGCAGCAGTCAACGCGCGTTTGTTGATTTGCTTCACTCAATTCGTGAGGTACCCACCTTTCAAGCTTTTTCACCTTACCAATTTGCTTCAAGTGGATTAAAACAGTTTTATCACTAACATCGCAGCCTGCAGCTAACTCGGATGTGGTTTGCGATGGATCCGCTCCCACAATAGCCTTCAATTCTTCATTATCAACTTTGGTCTCCGGCCGTCCACGGGGCTTGTTCTACAGGTCGAAATTTCCAGAACGAAAACGTTGGAACCAAAAACGCAATGTGTTTTCTTTTGCGGCACCGTCGCCATACACATCATTAATCCTTCGAGCCGTTTCTGCAGCACTGGTGCCACGGTGGAACTCGTACTCGTTAATAACGCGATATTTCAAGTTTTTCATTTTATAAACTGAGTGACGCAAAGAAAAAAACAATTGAGGAAAAAACAAATGAATTATAATTTTCAAAACACAAATACATGAGGAAATAGCTGTATAAATTTGGATTTGGAATTCCTAACCAAAGAGAAGATATTTGAGATCAAATTTGCCAGTACGGCAAAACGCCAATTTCATAT
>JADDOH010010432.1:0-34685 GCA_016648135.1 Agrypnia vestita
TGGTTCCCCAATGGACAGTCTCCTCAACCGATTACTGGTTGTGGACTGCAGAATCCTTCCTCCTCCCTGAATCAAATAGATCTTTCCCAAATTATTAATATTCTTCTTAACTTTGTACTCTCGTCATTAGGAAATAGTAATAACCTACCGCCCAACGTTGTTCAATCGCTTTCTCTTCTCTCCCAATTTGTGTGTGCTAATGACTCAAAAGACTCTGAGAGTACTCCAGTGGAATAGCCGAAGTGCTGTATCCAATAGAGATGATATACTCTCACTTACTAATACATACAATCTCTGAGACCTGGCTAAAACCTGGCTCTGTTTTTAGAGTGCGGGGCTATGTTGGTCTCCGTGATGACAGGGCGGATGGTAAGGGCGGTACAGCCCTTTTAATTGATAGTACAATCCCCTTCTTCCAAATCCACTTTCCATCATCTTCGGCGCAGTTTAACATTGTTGGAGCAAAAATAAATGATACAACTATCATCTCTATTTACATACCACGTCCCTCTGCTGGAATCATTAATTCAGTCAAATCCCTCCTCCAAAATATCCCTTCCCCTTTCATGTTATTGGGCGACTTTAACTGCCATCACACAGCCTGGGGCTCTGACTACTGTAACCTTCCCGGGAGGCTCCTTGTTAATATGATGGATGAATTAGATCTTTGCTTCCTGAACGATGGTAGTCCTACCCGTATACCCAGTCCCTCCCAGAACTGTAGTGTTGTCGACCTCTCTATTTGTTCTTCCTCCCTTGCTTCCACTACCCAATGGTCTCTGGATCCCGACCCCTATCACAGTGACCATTACCCTATTATTATAGACTTTGGGAATATTAAAATAACCCCCCCACAGTCTATTTCGACACATAAGTATAATATAGGTAAAGCAAAATGGGCCTCGTACTCGCACACGCTCGATACAAAGATGGCCTCTCTTCCCGAGCCATCCTTTGAGAATATACTGCAGTGCTATGAGCTTTTTGTCTCATCAATTCTTAGTTCTGCGGATGAAAATATTCCTCACAAATCTCTAACTGTTCGACACCTCCCTCCCCCTCCTTGGTGGGACTCTGAATGTACATTGGCGATCATAGAAAGGAAAAAAACTAAGAAAATCTATGACAGAGATAAGAATTTGAGTAACTTTCTTTCATTTAAAAACTCTCGTGCAAGGACCAAACGTATTCTCAAAGAGAAAAAAACGCAAGGGTTGGGCATCATTTTGTGATTCCCTCTCCCCTGATTCATGTATTAGCGATGTTTGGATTAAGGTTCGCCAATTTAGGAACTCTTACAAACCTCAATCCCCTCGCCCTCGATCCGCCGACTGGGCAGAGGAATTTATAGATAAATTGGCACCCCCCTCTGCACCTCACTGGGATTCTATTCCGTCCTTATATATGTTCCCGGAATCGGTGTCTAATCTAGACGCTCCATTTTCTCTTCGCGAACTCTCTTTGGTCTTAGAGCAAGTGAAAGATTCGGCCCCCGGAATGGATGGTATTCCCTATTGTCTTGTGGTGAATTCCCCTAAGTCTGCATTACTTTACTATCTGTCCCTCATTAATTTAATATTTGATTCCGGCAACATTCCTGAGGCGTGGAA
The DNA here is from genome assembly GCA_016648135.1 of Agrypnia vestita. Lineage (NCBI taxonomy): Eukaryota > Metazoa > Arthropoda > Insecta > Trichoptera > Phryganeidae > Agrypnia > Agrypnia vestita. The sequence continues at coordinate 1,611 of JADDOH010010432.1, forward strand.
AACTCAGGCAATTATTCCTATTCTCAAACCCAGTAAAGACCCCGGACTAGCCTCTTCATATCGCCCTATAGCCCTGTCCTCGACACTTGTAAAAATCATGGAACATTTGATAAAAGCCAGGCTAGAACACTTCTTGGAATCCAACGATTTGCTAGCTAAGTCACAGTTTGGCTTCAGAAGGGGTAGAAGCACACTGGATAGCCTCAGTATTTTCTCAACGGATATCCATCTAGCCCTTTCAAGGGACAACTGCCTAGTAGCAACTTTTCTAGACATAGCTGGCGCATATGACAACGTTATTATTGACACTCTCTGTAGGAAGTTAGCATCTATGGGTGTTCCAGCAAAGATGTGTTCATTCATTAGAAATCTACTGAACGAAAGAAAACTGGTTCTTAGAGATCACACCGGGGTTAATCGATCCAAGGTATCTTGGCGAGGCCTCCCCCAGGGATCAGTTTTAAGTCCACTGCTTTACAGTGTCTATACAGCTAACCTAGAAATACAAGTTTCAGGATTTGTTCGTATCCTCCAATACGCTGACGATATACTCCTCTACGTTGCGGATAAGTTTAGCAAGACTGCTGAACTTTATATGAATAACGCTCTGAAATCCCTTGCGAAGTGGTTGGATGGGCATGGCCTTGATCTTGCCGCCTCCAAAAGTCACACTATGGTGTTTTCCCGTAGGAGACAGACGCCAGCGCTTAACATAATCTATAAAGGAGTTAAATTAGATATGAAGAACTCGGCAAAATTTCTGGGACTTACTTTTGATAATAAATGCTCCTGGAAAGCCCACACAGACATTGTATTAGCTAAATGTGAAAAATCGATAAATATACTTCGCTCAGTTTCTGGTGTATGGTGGGGAGCGCATCCAAAAACTCTCAAAGTTATGTTTAATGCTCTAGTCAAATCTCATCTTGATTATGCTTCATTTCTTTTAGAACCATTGCCTAGATCCAGCTCCTCGAAGTTGGACATGATCCAAAATAAGGCTTTGAGATGCATTATTGGGGCTATGAGGTCAAGTCCTATTAACTCACTACAAGTCGAGTGCTCTGAACCCCCTCTTCACATTCACAGACAACTTCTGGCGGATCGGTTCCTTTTGAAAGCTGCCAGGATCTCATCTCACCCAATTCTCTCCAAACTGAAACTTCTTACAGAATATGTAAACTCCAAACCTTTTTGGAAAGTAAAAAAACATCCGCTATTAGTAAATAGTTTCAAACTGATTTCATCCCAGCATTCCACGTATGCGAATAAAAAATATTTTCCTATTTACTCTTTTCCTTTCGATATTATCATACGTCCTCCAAACATTGTGCAGTTAGGTCTTATAAAATCAGATATAAATAATAGTCGGCGGTTTAAGGCCATAATAGACGATAAGTGGCCAGATTGGCTCTTAATATTTACAGATGGTTCTAAAGGAGAGGTAGGAAAGTCGGTTGGCGCCGCATTTTATTGCCCCAGGAATCAAACGTCCCAAATGTTCAAACTCCCTTGGGAGACATCCATTTTCACCGTCGAATGTCTCGCAATTCGAGAAGCTGTGAAATATGTTGAAACCAGTGGAGCGTTAAAAGCGATGATTCTCTCAGATTCCCTTAGTGCTATACAAAAGATTCGGGGGAATCCGAAAATCCTTTTGAACGATAAAATTAACCTTGAAATCCGGGACTCCATATCAAAGCTGAAAGAACGCGGAATTGAAGTAGTCATTTCGTGGATACCGAGTCATACGGGCATCGAAGGAAAGGAGATGGCGGATGAATGTGCAAAAAAGGCTATTTCCTGTGGAGATTCCTCGTATCACCAAGTGGTACTGGAGGATCTTCGACCGTTGCTAAAAGACAAAATGATGTTTGAATGGGAAAAACACTGGCGGAGGGCCAGTAAAACGAAAGGCAAATTTTACGCGTCGATACAGATTACTCTGCCAGCAAAACCTTGGTTTTGGGATTCTCACCTTAAACGGAAAGAGATTTCAACCATCTGCCGAATGAGAATTGGTCACATGTGTACCCCTGTGTATTTAAAAAAAATTAAGATAAAAGATTCATCTCTATGCGAATGTGGGTTGGAGGAAGGAAATATAGACCATATTTTCTTTGATTGTAAGCTTGCAAGTCTGAAGCCAATCTATCCTACTCTGGACAAACTCCAAATTCCTCTCCCAATTAATATGTCTTCCCTTCTATCTATATCGACACCTCAGGTGTATAGAATCTTAGGAGCTTATATTAAGGCCAATAACATTAAAATTTGAGTCCACCCATTTTCTAACCATTTGATTCATCACTAATAGCCCTGCCACTACTTAAGATTCTGGATACGTATTATTACTTCCCTCGGTTTCCGAAAATCTCAACGCTCACACGACGGCACTTGGTCAAGCAGTACTATCTGGTACAACCCGTCGAAATAATGTAAACATTGCACCTACCGACTTTTGCTAAAAATACTAACTGTCACCAACTGTCTCTGGCGAGAACACTGGCAACGGTGGAAAGCCAAGAAAAAAAAAAGAAGAAGAAAAGAAGAAGAATTATCAACGGGGTCAATAACATTTTAAATGCACTGGATACTCCTCACGGACTATTATCCTTTTCTGGTTCTAAAAAGTGTAATTTGTATTTTTCAATTTTTTTAATGTAGAACCCGAAGAATTCGCTGTGATTTGGATGCGCTCTGTATTCCGTACTGTCCCAATTTATTATATTATTTATGTTTATTAATAATACTGCACATTCGTTTTGCCAACTGCCAAACTTGACGTATGGCATCAATAAATCGTACTCATAGAAAAGTAGGGATGGGCGTTGAATGGACGGACTAGTTGAAATCAACCGTTGACGTTGCATCGACGCGTCGACCGTTTACGTTTATCGCATGGACTAGTTGAATTCGTAGACGGTGGACAGCGGACGCCGTGGTCGGTGGACGATTCGAGATTAACGCAATGCAAAGCAACGAGCGAGAGCAAGACAAAACGTCTCCGTTTTTTCTCTCTCATCTCTCGCTGTCGACTTGTATAGTCCGTCCAACTTATCTGGAGAATAAAGGAGGGCGTCCCAATCGTTGTGGTACTGCCCATAGTCTAAAAATTATCTCATTTGTAGGGAATTTTATGCAAATTCGTTTTTTCTTAAACAAGTTATTAATAAGGTATACGACACGATAAAAAACAAAAAATGTAAACTAACGTACAAATAAATTTATCAAAATATACATTCGTAAAATACACAACGTCACAAAATGGCGTTTTTTCAAAATCAAAGAAAAATACAATTTTTCAGGAAAAAAAACCAAACAATAATAATTCTTTTAGGCCGGCGCCACACTTCCGCCGCGTTTCTTCCGTTGTGCCAAATCGGCAAAGCAAATAGATCGACCGATCATCCGCGTAGTGTGTTTAATAAGCGCATATTGTATGGAAAGAAATGTAGCGATGTTCCACGACAGAAGAGACGCGGGGGAAGATCCGCGCAGTGTGGCGCCGGTTTTATTCGGTGCCTCATACCTAATGATTATGACCACCATGTTTAACTCAGTAACACCTAAGGATATCAATCGGTTTAGGGCCGTTGTATCAAATTGGTTTATAGTAATCTTTCGTTCAAAGCATAGATATTTTGAATTTTCCACCGATCAAACAACTCGCTCTCGTAAAAATCTATGCTTTAAATGAACTATTGCTATAAAGTAAGTTGATGCAACCAATCTTTAATGTGCATAAATACAAAAGTTTATTTTTGAAAAAGACGTTTATACAAATGAACTCGTTAATGAATTATGTAATAAAAAGTATAAATAATAAAAATTCTATGTAAAAAAATTATCGAATAAAATATGTTCTAAAACTTTTCTCATCTTACGGCTTCTAATTAAATTTTTCCACTTATCCTTGTTCTTTTTTTTCCGGGTGTAGATATTTTAATGCCCATTTCCACGGCCACTTTACCTTCTTTAACTATTTTGTAAATTGCCGATTCAGAAATACCTGAAGATATTGTATAATAGTAAAATAAAAAACTAAGTATGGGAAAATCATTATAACTGCATGGCAGCATTAACCTGAAGTGGCGGCAATAAGTCTATGAACAAAATCAAACGGTATAATTGGGGCTTTTAGACGTTGTTCCTCTTCAAAAAACGTGTGCATTTTCAAGATTATTTCCCGAAAACCGCTTTTAATGGTTTTTGGCATGGTGACAATCTAAAATGTTCTTAAAAAACTATCGAAACAGTCGTGAACCTCTCTGTAAACAAAGTCTGTCAAAGGTCTGTCAGCTGTAGATAATCCAATATGGCGTCGTTAGTTCCAAATTTGGCCATTCTTCAGATAAGTTAGACGGACTATAGATGCCATAGACGTCATAGACGGCTACCATAGAGTGCAGATCTGTGTACACGAACTATGACTAGAGATTTGAAATTTGAATACATGCGTAGGGCGAGATAGGCTTAATAAGCTATTATCTATTATTTTTTTACTTGATTTTTTGTGATGTCACGTGCGACGATTCGGTGAACTCCCAATTTTACGCTGTATAAAATAAAACAATTCGGTTTAATTATTTTATTTTTTATTGAACTATTATTAATTAACAGGCCGGCTAGATATTTTCCTAAAATCAATATTTTATTCGATCGATCTCGACTTCTTATATCTACCTGAAAAGGGATGCAAAAATTTAATTATTGTGTTATTTCCTTACTTTTCAACTTTAGCATATAAATGATAAACAAACTTGTAGGGAATAAAATTTTCTTTACCTAACTATGGTCCTTATTCAGGAGTCCAACATTAATTATTATATATGTAATATAATCTTGAATTTAAGTTTAATTAATTTTTATTAAAAATTCCCTACTTTCAACTTTATAGATAAAAAAATAAATCTATTATAATTTTGTTTACACCACTTTTTATTGGTTTTTTACATGTTTCGGAAACAATGTTCGTTTTCTCAGATTGAGCCTTAAACTAAAGTTGACAAATAATACAGATATATTTATTTATTAATAATGTCACCACAAAGTGAAAGCCTGACTTTGAAAGATGTATTCTTCAATAAATTTCTATATAACATCTCAAATGTAAAGTATTTTTAAATTATGTATTTATTTATAAATTTATAGAAAATAAATAAATGTAAAGTATTTTTTACCGCACCTCATAACTGGTGCCTTTATTACGCAAAAAAATTACACAAAATCAAAATCCATTTTATTTACTCATAACTGGTGCCTTTATTACGCAAAAAAATTACACAAAATCAAAATCCATTTTATTTACTCACATTTTAATGCTTATACCCAATACTTTCACTGCTTATATATGTAGTTTATATTTATATTTTACTGCTAACACCTGATATTGCTGTGTATACCTACTTCTTTCTTTGTTATATATAGAAAGAAGTATATAAAACAATATGTAAAAGCCTATAATGTGCGTAAAAAAATAAATAATAAAATATTTATTTTTACATATAAGCACAAGTAGCGGTTTTACTTTCCCCGAAACTATATTCCTTCGAACTTCTTTAAATTTTAAAAATTAACGTCATAAAAATAGCCAACGGTTGAGCCGTCGAGAAGCGTCGCGTTGAACCGTAGACAGTTGACCATCGTCCCGATGTTTAGATAGAACGTCCGCGACGTCCGCGTAACGAAGTTGACGCGTCAACTAGTTGACGAATTCAACTAGTTGATCGTCTCGTCGATGGATGGACGTGGACGGTCTCGTTTCGTCGACGGAAAATACGTCGACGACCCATCCCTATAGAAAAGAGAACATCGTACTCCTCGGATAAACATTGCTCTTTCTTCATGTTTACGTATCCGTGGATATAATTTAGTGAGGAAGGTTATGATTAGTGATGGGTCCGCTCTGTACTAAGTACTACGATGTAGTACTACATTATAGTGTTGCGCACACTTCACACGCTTGTAAGTATACTGCACACTACAAACTACACACTTAAAATTTCATATTTCAAATCGCACACCACAAATTTTGGTATTACTTTATTTTATGGCCTCTTTTCACTCAACTACGCCAGGATATTTTTTTTATGAATGTCAGAACGAGGCCATAAAATAAAGTTTAGCCCAAATTTTGTACTTCAAAGTACACACTTCAAATTGTCATACTTCATTTTGTGAAATTTTTTGGCTGACTTGTACGTTTTGGGAAGTTGATGTAGCTAAATGAAGATAAAAAATTTGGAACTGAAAGAACCCCTCCCTTGGTCTTGAAAATTTTGAATAGATATATTATTATTGATATCTGAAAAAATTGGTAATTGAAAACACGTCGCGGAATCCTCGCATGTTGAATATTTGTGTCCCCTTGTGCGTCTACCACTATGCTCCGCGCTTTCTAAAGGTGGCGGTTCGCGCCGCGACCGAGACAGAAGACCGCGACCGACGACAGAGACGGGAGACTGCGACAAGTGTCTTAGTCTCTTCATAATGTACTGTGGGTCGAGACCGAGACCGCAATCAAAGCTACCATTCATTCAGTATCGTAGAGTCTGTCGATGGAGTCTTGTGTTTTACTGTCATTAATTTTCACTGCGATGAAAAGCCAAATAGAGTTACTATTGGAAGAAAAAGAAGACGATGATTTGCTTTTATATTATTATTACAAATCGAAGAAAAGTTTTTCTATTAACGAATATTCAACTAGAGGCCAGGAAGAATCATTTTCACTATTAGTGAAGAATCGCCTATTGTTTGATGACAATATGTTCAGGACGTATTTTCGGATAAATAAAACACAGTTTGATTACGTATTAAATTTACTGAAAAAGACTATGCTTAGTAAATGGCGAGATGATATATTTTCGTCTCTGTAGGAGTCTAGTTGTGCGTTATATATCGGAGTGTGCTGTTTGATCAGTTCAATAAGCTTTTCACAGTCTTCGTCAGAAAAAACAGTCATTTTTTACAATAAACACACGTAGTTTTCGAATGAGACGCGCGATACTACTGGTCCTGGGCGGCGACCGTCTCGCGGTCTCCTGTCTCGGTCTCGCTCGCGAACTGACTCACATACGAAATCATGGAGTCAAGTAGGATCTTGGTCTCCTGTCTCTGTCGTCGGTCGCGGTCTCCTGTCTCGGTCGCGGCGCGAACCGCCACCTTAAAGCGTATCCATTATATATCGTTAAAAAACTCACATTTTAGAATAGAAATCATTACCATCGTACCATTCCATGAACTCGTGATTGAGATTTAAAAAATATAACAAATGTCACGAAAAATGGTTAAAAACCGAAATTTCGTACTGGGTCTAATACTACCCACCACCGCCGGACGTGTTTTGTATTAACCCATCGGGCTTTAGGGGTTAACAATAGCATGTTTATGGCGGAAACTTTGTTTTGTTATATATTGTAAATATTATTTTGTTTTCTAGACAATGTATTTCAAAACATTTGGCGATGTCTTCATTGTTCGCGCTAATTTCGAGGGTCACTGGAATGGACCCATTGTCGTTGGGTTGACATCTGGCCTTCGATGCGTTTCTCCCTATTGTTCCACGTCAGGGTTCAGTTCGGTGGAAGACGTTTCGTATCGTAAAATTATTTTTTAGACGTCCACCCACACCCTCGTTCAGGTATGCTCGAGATCAGCCCGCATCCATTGCCCGCGTAATGGGGTGCGCTTCTCGAAGAATTCGTTCTTTCGAGATGTTTTCGAAACAATGACGTAGATGCATTGCTCTCAAACAAAAGGTCGGTCTGGCTGGCGGCGATATGCCGATGACACGTGTGGTTATCTTATATATATAAGATAATATAATGGTCATCTGTTGTTTAGACGTTTCTTCCAAGAAATTGCCAAATGTGAAAATGATAACACGGTTCGCGGCAAAAACCGGCATTCATTCTTGTTGAAAAATTTTTATAATATCTTTTTTAAGATATCGAATTTTGTATATATATATATCAAAGTTTTTTCAGTCACAATTTGTTATTTGTGTAGGCGGTTCCTTGCTTTTTGTTTGTGCAGTAGTATTTTTGTTTTCTGACATGATTGTGGTTACTTATTATTATTATTATTACTTCACTTCATGCAGTTTATTGAAGTAGATGAAGTGTGATGTTTCGGTACCTACTTCAAATATAGCACACACTTTGTAGTCTTCAAACTAGTGAACGTGTGCGTGCTGTAGTCTTCATTTTGAAATGTAGTTTTTCCTTCGCTTCTATAGACCGACCATAGATAAGTCATAGTCCAAGCAAGTCCAAGTAAATATGGACTAACCAACGACTAAAAAAACATAGAGATTATTTTGCTTTTCAGTTTCAATTTGACGTTTTAGAATTTTAAGGTTAGGTTTATATTGAAAAGAGTGTTGTAAATCTAAGAAATATGCCGTTCATGATAGGAAGAGCGCCTGTGAGGCGAACGATGGAATACCTTAATGCTGGAAGGCTTATATTCAAAGATCAAGTGAAGATACTAACTATAAACTATAACACTTTCGGCGACCATCACGACGGCGCGAGAGATTTCGTATTTTGGTATTTGCCACAAATACAGTTCAAAAATCCCAATGTCCAGGTGGCCACATTTAAAAATATGACGCCTTCGCCATTTATGAAATTTTATCTCGAAGATGGTAAGCAATTATTGGTGGACATAGACGGAAAAAGTAAAGAAGAGGTCCACGCGCATCTCGTCAAAGTCATTGGAAAGACCGAAGCGGTTCTCGCCGCGGAGACTCTAAAGATGGAGAAGAAAGATAATCCCGCTAATTTTGGAAATGGCTGTGACAGGCCATGTATTTGTGAAATTAGAGGACAAGTCCCTTGCCCTGGTGTAGTTCCTTTACCAAAGTTTATGAGGGGGAAGTACATTAATGCTAATAAGTAATGAAGTTCGTATTTATTGTAGTTTCTGTAATATATAGTTTGTAAGTAGTATTTTATAATATATACCTAGTGTGAAAATTTCTTGTTATTTTTTTGTTCACTTCTAAATACGTTCATACCCCAACATACGACAACTGAAATTGTAAATTTTTAACTGTTCGAAGAGGTTCTTGCTAAAAATTTGTGGAATTTCATGATTATTTAGTATATTTAATCTAAACACACTTTTATTGCACGTTATTAGATTATATTAAATGTTAGAATGTTTTTGGGAACATCGTTCTATTATTAACAATGAAAATCAAGTTTTTGAATTTTATTGAAGAATTTGTGAAAGTTAGCCTCCATGGTCTTGCCGAAAAGGGACCAGAGAGTCCACAAATCTGGGCCCGCTGCGCGGAGCATAGGCGAGGTGGGAGCCACAGACCTTATGACCCGCCGTCTGCAGGTTCAAGGATCTCTTATGTCGGCTATTTTATTCACCACTTCATCCCCCCCTCCCCTCTTAGAGCTTCCCTTTTTTGTATTTCGTGCATTACATTGAAAAAAAATAATCACAGTCCCAATATCACTCTGTCCCCGCACTGCCACCAATTTGTATGTAGGGAGCCAAGTCCATTTTCAAATTGGACAGTTTACGTGTAACTTAAAGAGATTTAGAATCTTTAATAAGTTTTACAAAAAAAATAAAGCTTTTTCACTCGTTCTGCCATAAAAAAACAATTTTGATGAATTCCATTATCGTGGATTTTTAGAAACCTTCACTACAATCCAATACCGGGGCCGGTTGTATTATACTAACCTTTTACTTTTTACCTTTTACTTGGATTATACTAACCTTTTGTTCAAACCATAGATTATTGCGTTTTCCGCCAATCACAAAACCCGTTTTCCTGAAAATCTATGGTTTTTGCGAAAGATTATTTCAATTCAAATTGATAAAACCGGTCCTAATGGTCTTACAATATTCTCTCTTCTATGTCTTACAATCACATTCAACATTTTTTATTACATTGTCTTGTTTAGAAAGAGTATGAAATACACACCTACTATGAATATTCAAAATATTCAAAATTAGAATATCAGGTATATGCCTAAACATGAGGCTGCAAATAATTTTTTGAAATTTTCTTGCGAAAGTTTGTGTAAGGCCATTTGAAATTACATTTAGAAATAATAACATTGTTTACTTCCTATTTGTTATTTATTATAAATATAATTTTTTTCAATGCTGACACGTCATCTTCAGTAGTACATATTACTAATACTAAATATAAGACTTGAGGACTACATATTATTTAGAGTTGAGGCGTGGGGGTTAGATAAAAATTGGGTGGGTTTAAGGGAAGGATCAATAAACACAGAAGAGGGGATGTAATAAATAGAAGGTGTTTAAATATTAATATTCTAAAGTATCTAGTTTCTTTCCGTTTTCACAAATATGTATAAATTATATGCTATCACTGTTGAAACGATGACCTTCGGTTCTTATGCGGTCCACCATTTCTGAATTGATGCTAAAATTTTTGATTCCTCACAAATGTTCTTGCATCTTTGTTTCTATTTTTTTCCAGTCTACCGGTGTATGAAGCTTGACAATCTTTTCAGTTTATTTTATAGACTCCACTATTGTCTTACAGATTTGTTTTGGATTTATTATTTAAAATATATTTTCTGATATTGTTGCTTGTGTACTAAGCCGGTTTAAAAGTATGAAACATAAACTGTCATATCAAGAGCTGACTATTTGGAATGTACAAACATTATAAACTTTTTTTTTAGATACCTAAATTTCTACACATTGCGTAATACTTCTTTGCCATTTTATCATTATTGAGGCATCCGTAAAGATGGTTTATTTTTAAACAGTCTGTCTTGCTTAGATTACTCCTTTGTCCAATTTTTGCATTTTTCATAGTTGGAGTAATGGTTGGTGCTCCTTTGGTTTTTGAAAAGTAGCTTCTACCGTAATGCATGATGGAGTCGTAATCATATTCAAAACCCACAGTTGTGTTCTCCTTAGCTTGTTTTATGAAATTGCCATGGAAAGCTGGAAAACGCATTAATAATATGTTAGCGGGTCACATTTATATAATGGGGAATCAAGCAATTAGCTTCAAGGTTGTAAGGGTGTCATAATTATACAGTAAAACCCCGTTAATCGAATATCAATAATTTAACCCACAAGTCACAAAATCTTAATTTCATAGTAAATTAACCGTGATATCTTGAAAATCCCCGTAATTCGTAATTCAAAATAATGTTTAGCCCCTTGCGCCGTAAATCAATGCATTTTAGTTACTGTAGTTCAAAATATTTTTGAAATCTGACAAAATTAAAACAAATATTAGAATTTTTTCGCAAGTAAGAACAAATATGTCAATATCGGGTACTTCAGTAATGAGTAGCTTGTTGGTCTTGTGGTTAGGACACTCGCCTCGTGATCCAAAGGTCGCGGTTTCGAACCTCACTCCAGACTAGCAATTTAATCCTATTTTCATAGCACAAGCGTTTAGCTTAGTTTGAAAATAGTAAGAATATTGATGTGACACGTATTCCGTGTTCGCATCTCTATTTTTAAAAAAAAAAAAAAAAAAAAAATGTCGAAATCTTTGTATTGGTATAATAAATATTGCGTTTTCGAAATGATTTCTTGAAATATGCAAAAATTCAGATGTTTTTCACAAAATTAATGGCTATTAAAGAGTTAAGGTTATCATTACGGTCGTTAGACATATTTAACTGTAATTGTTATGGATATTTTATACGAACTGTATGTTTTTCCGAGAAACGATTCTCGACATTTTGTTGATGTCGTATTCAAAGAAATGTCGAGAATCGTTTCTCAGAAAAACATATGGTTCATATAAAAAAACTGTAACCATTTAAATTTTAAAAAAAATTAAAGGCTTTTTCATGAGTTTTACAATTTTAGTGAATTTCACAATCACATTGCTTTTTTTATGACGCTTGAATAAACAGGGTTCTGCATGATTCGAATTGTATTTTTTGGGTCCCATGAGTTTCGAATTAAAGAGGTTCTATTGTATTATGAAGAATTCAGCAATTGCCCTGATATACAAAAAAATTAGTTTTTGGCTTTGGCTTTGGCGAGTAGCTTGTTGGTCTTGTGGTTAGGACACTCGCCTCGTGATCCAAAGGTCGCGGGTTCGAACCTCACTCCAGACTAGCAAGTTAGTCCTATTTTCATAGCACAAGCGTTTAGCTTAGTTTGAAAATAGTAAGAATATTGATGTGACACGTATTACGTGTTCGCATCTCTATTTTAAAAAAAAAAAAAAAATCTGTTCTACGATGGGTGTGAAAGAAGTGCATATTATATGAGAATTTCAACAATTAACTGCCTACAATACAACAGAATAGCAGTTTTCCAATTTTTGTAATTAGGACAATAGGAGTCTATTTGTTTTTTTCTCTTCAAAATTTGTCCATTCAGAATTATCCACCGATTTGTAATTACATAATAGAAAATGGATATTTCAATCATATCATGTAATGGATTGATTCCCTTTCAATGTATCCATTCTACCTGTGACGTGCATAAGGATATATTTAATGAGTCAAGATTACAATAGCATTTCACGAGTCACTATTATCTGAGCCGATTGCCTTTTTCAAATTGTAAGATAACATGGCAGAGAGGCAAAGAACATCTATGAAATCATTCAAAATACGCAGTTTGTAACAGCATCTTCCAAATAATCCAAATTTTGATTATGCGAGGTAGGTTCGGTCTGCAACGTCTCGGATAATCAGGGTTCTACTGTATTAATATTTTAATTGATGTCCATATACCCCTGTGCCTCTTAAAATGCTATAGTTTGTTAGAGTAGAATAACTGCTATGATGCATTTTGTTCAACTCCATAATTTACAAATCTCGGTGTACTACGCAATATGACAGACACATATTCATAGTATATTTAGAGATGAGATGCCACTGAAAAAGATGTCCATATACAAGACAAATTTTACATAAATAACTGACAAGGGATTGAGATGAGTTGATGGTTCTTCAAATACACAAGGACATGTATATTTCTGGACATTCAACTAGTTAGTATATACATATTAGATTGAGGTGTGATAAAAAATATGGTGAATGAATTTTTGTAGCAGCAACTGTTGACGCTACATTGATATAAAATATTGATTCCGGTAGCCTGTTCCTGTGATATCAATAGAGGTAAGAACAAGTTGCGACCTATCAGGCCACTTCCAGAGTCTGGAAAGTATGGTCATATTTACGGCGCCTATCATACAATATGGATTTCTAACAATGCGTGAACATTAAGTTTTGTTTCAAGTTGCAAAAGAAGCTCATAAAATGTTAAAAGCAGTGTATGGAGATAATGTGATGACCATGAAGACTGTCTACGCCTGTAGGCGGACATTCACGAGGATGCCCGAGAGGAGCCGAGCCGGATCCTGCGGACGAAGCCCGCGTCATTTCTAAACTAGCTCCATACTGTAAACATTGCAAAAATCTAATCTATTGTAAACAAGCAAGGCAAATAAAGTGTCAAAACCAATAATCTAATTATTTCTTATGTCGTACGCGACATAAAGTGGCGACCGTGACAGGACCTGCAATATTTGGATACAAATCAAACCAATTTTGGATAAAATAAATTGTGGAAGCACGTACTTGGGTCAAGCCACGCCGGTGAATACAAACCAACCGCAGCCTTGCTGTCCAGCTAAGTGCCCATCCTATCTATAATTCACAATTATTTAATCTACTTTCTATTCCAGCTATTTATTTTTGCCTGCAATTTGCGTAATTCACAAGTGTACACATACTTCTCATAAATACCTACGCGAATTCAAAATAAAAATATGTTCAACCGACCAACCGGGTGACATTTTGCTTGTTTATATCGATAATCAAAATTTTAATTCATTACAAATCAACATTTCTGCGTGTTTCTTTTGCACTTCTCATAACGATTCGTTACTACATTATTTGCTGTTATTATTATTGGTTTTTATTTTCAAAATTATCAGTATTTCATACATTTAATTTAATAAATTTCGCTCGTGTTTATTTATGTACGATAACTACAATAACAATTATTAACAACTTGATTTAAGCAATCTTATAGAGAAAATTAATATTATGGCTTCAATAAAATCGTTATTAACAAAGCGCAGCTCTATTAAGGCCCGTTTAACCAAGTTTAAGATTTACTTAGATTTATTAAAGGACATGCCCGTTCTGAGCGAAATTAATTGAAACGAGTTAAATCAAAAGCTTGCTAAAATTATCAACTTAGAAAAGGAGTTCGATGTGCTGCAGGATGAGATAGAAGCAAATGCCGAAGATGAAGATTTTGATGCAGAAACATGTGAGCGGGACTCAATTGAGAGTAAATTCTCTCACTACATTGCGATTGCCCAATCTCTCAAGGGCAGCTCTTCGGTGCCTCCGAATTCATCTAGTTACCACAATCAGTCTCAAGGTATTGTCGGATTTAAACTGCCACAAATACAGATTGCCAAGTATGATGGAACATACTCTCGATGGCTCGAGTTTCGAGACACCTTTCAGTCTCTCATTCATGAAAATATTAATTTATTACCAATAAACAAGTTCCACTATTTAATGTCATATTTGGAGGGGGATGCCGCTCGTGTTTTAAGCAACTTTGAGGTTTCTTCCTCTAATTATGACAAGGCTTGGACTTTACTGTGCGAGCGCTACGACAATAAAAGACAGCTTATATATAACCATCTCCATTCCCTGTTCAGTATGGAATCGATAGCACAAGAATCTGACAAAGCACTCAGAGTATTGATTGACCATATAAACAAGAATTTACGAGCTTTGTCTAGCTTGGGTCAGCCTACTGACCATTGGGACACCCTCATCATCTTTTTGATATCGTCAAGGTTGGATAGTTGTACGAGTCTGAAATGGGAGGAGCATCGTAACTCGCTGAACGATATGCCTAAACTCGCTCAGTTTTTAAATTTTTTAAAGAATCGTGCCGACGTCTTAGAGACGTACAATCACAATAGAGTTGAGAAATTCAAGCGTCAACCCACTGCTACACCAACTGCTAGCTCAAATAAATATTGTAATAATTATTTCAATACATATTCAAGCTCAACTCAAGATAACAGCAACAATATAAATAATAGTGAATCGCGTATTAAGTCTAATTGGACTTGCGCTTTTTGCAAGAAAGACCACAATATTTACAAGTGTCCAATTTTCTTAGATAAATCTCCTGAGCAACGGCTATCAGAGGCTTCTAAGTTGAAACTTTGCATCAATTGCTTAAGAAAGGGACACACTGTTAAGCATTGCCGCTTGGGATCCTGTCGGGATTGCAATAAGCGACACAACACCTTACTCCATAGGTATACTTCTTCTTCACAGCCTGCAAAAAATAGCAGCATTTCCGCAGCTGTACAATCAGACGTAGCTGCAAATTTTTCCAGTCATCCTGTGAGTCACGTTCTATTGTCCACAGCTCTAATTATGGCTGTAAATCCTTCCACGCAAAAGAATTTCATTGTTCGTGCCCTTCTTGACTGCGGCAGCCAATCAAGCTTTATGACCCAGTCTCTCAAAAATAAATTAGGCCTCGAAACTATCCCTACCAACACAACCAAGGTCGTAGGCATAGGAAACACAGCATGCAACTATGTAACTGAACATTGTCTCGTTCAGCTAAAATCTTTACATAGCAACTTCAATACAAATATAGCATGTTTAGTCTTACCGGAGCTAACAGGAAACATTCCCAAGTTTTCAATCAATCTTAAACATTTTGATCTTCCGCCGAATATCAAGCTAGCTGATCGTAATTTTAACGATTCTTCTCCCATTGATTTGCTCATAGGCGCTGACATATTTTGGCAGATCATAGGCAATGAGCAGAAGTCACTCGGCTCAAATAAACCATTTCTACGAAGTTCTCAGTTTGGCTGGATTATATCCGGTCCTATTGTTTTAAACTGTAAACCTAAACATATTCAATGTAATTTTTCTAGAAATGGTTTCTCTAAACAAGACAATCTTGATCAACAGATCTCTAGATTCTGGGAGCTGGAGGAGCTTCCAAAAAGATCACTGCTTAGTGACAGCGAGAAAGCGTGTGAGGATCACTTTAAAAAATACACAACTCGCCTCGAATCGGGTCGTTTTTGCGTCCGGCTCCCCCTAAAAGATTCACCAGAATGTTTAGGTGAATCATACAATCTAGCCAAAACACGATTTCTAAGTCTAGAAAAGAAATTTCGAAAACAACCGGATCTAAAAGGGGCCTATTGTGAGTTTATCAAAGAATACGCAGACCTCGGTCACTGTTCTGAGTCTCCTATTCAGCGACCAGAACCAGCCTATTTTTTATGTCATCATGCTGTGCTTCGAGACAAAAGCAAGTCCACAAGACTTCGAGTAGTTTTTGATGGTTCCGCTCCAACTTCATCGGGTGTATCCATAAATAACCTGCAAATGGTAGGCCCAACCATACAGGATTCCCTTTTTTCGATACTTCTAAGGTTTCGCCACCACAAGTTCGTTCTGAGCGGTGACATAGAAAAGATGTTCCGACAAGTGACTCTCAATGACCTTGATAGGGATCTTCAACTAATACTTTGGAGAGAAGATGAGTCTATGCCTATCAGGACACTTAGATTAAATACGGTGACTTATGGCTTTGCAAGCGCCAGCTATCTAACAACTAAGTGTCTGGGAGAGGAGTGCAATGATGAGGCCATCAAAACTATTATCCAAAAGGATCTATACTGCGACGATCTACTCACGAGACAGAACCTGATCTTCTCCATGTCCTGAACTCAATTTCTTCAATCATGTCATCAGGATGTTTCCGTTTGCGAAAATTCAGATCAAATTTACCCAAAATTTTCGAATTTTCCAATGTCGATTTGCAGGAGAAACTAAGCCTAAGCGATTCTTCCAGTACCTTGGGTCTAGGTTGGGACCCTAAATCGGACACCTTACATTTCTCGATCGAAGTATCGAACTCAATCAATGTCGATATAACTAAAAGGAATATCTTGTCCACCTCTTTCAGGATTTTTGATCCATTGGGGCTTTTGTCTCCATGCACTGTACAACCCAAAATGCTTATGCAACAGTTGTGGATTCGAAAACTTGATTGGGATGAATCCGTACCCAACGATATTAAAAGGGAATGGGTGAAAATATGTTCTAATTTTCCTTGTCTTTCTTCTATCCAACTACCGAGACGCGCATTATGCGACACTCCTATTGCCATAGAGTTGCACTCGTTTTGTGACTCCTCAATGCATGCTTACGGCGCATGCGTCTATCTGAGAACCACGTCCGCAAAGGGCAATATTGTAGTCAGGCTTCTCTGTGCCAAATCTAAAGTGGCACCTATCAAACCTACTACTATCCCCGGGCTAGAGCTATGCGGAGCTCTAGTAGCATCACGCCTGTGTAAAGTGGTCATAGAATCTCTACGGTGCTCCATATCTCGTTGCGTTCACTGGTGCGATTCGAGTGTTGTTATTGGATGGTTAAACACCAGTCCAAACAAACTCAAGGCTTTTGTAGCAAATAGAGTAGTTGAGATTTCCGAAAACACCAAATTGACTGCATGGCGCCACGTGCCTACTGATTCTAACCCGGCTGACTATATTTCCAGAGGTGTCAATGCTAGCCAGTTACAAGGTCTCAAGAGCTGGTGGTCGGGTCCACAGTTTTTATCCAAAATCAAGTCAGAATGGCCCATTTTGAAATCTCACCCTGATGAGATTTTACCCTAAATAAAATCTCACACTACAGTAATTGAGAAACCTGTTATCGAATTCGAAAACTTTTCTAAATTTTCTAAATTAAAGCGTACATTTGCTTATGTTTTACGATGTATGCATAACAAAATAACTAACTCTGATGCGAAATTGACCGGTCATTTATCAGTTGAAGAGTTAAATAATTCGTTTGTTCATTTAGTCAGGTTTGCGCAAAAACAATCTTTTTCAAAGGAACTTAACTCACTTAATAAAAAACAATCAATCGGCATTAAAAGCAGTATTTTATCACTAAATCCGATTTTAGATAATGAAGGCATTCTGAGAGTAGGTGGGAGACTAGACTACAATAAAAGGCACCCAATTATTTTACACTCCAATCATCACTTTACTAAATTGATTTTTCAATACGAACACATCCGTCATATGCACGCCGGACCTCAACTATTACTGTGCACTATAAGGCAAACTGTTTGGCCGATTTCAGGTAGAAACCTCGCAAGACGCACTGTGCGCAACTGTGTCACGTGTAGACGCCATAAAGGCCAAACTATCACCCCTATGATGGGCAACTTGCCCTCCCAGCGAGTCACACCTGCCTTCCCATTCCAGACCGTAGGTACAGATTTCGCGGGACCATTTTCCATATTGAACAGAAAAGGGCGGGGTGCTCGAACCTCGAAGTGCTATCTGTGTTTGTTTATTTGTTTTCGTTACAAATGCGTGCACTTGGAAGCGGTAACTGAATTGTCTAAAGACGCTTTTATCTTGGCTCTGGGAAGGTTTATATCACACAGAGGCAAACCATTGGAAATTTTTTCAGACAATGGTCGAAATTTTGTTGCCGCTGCCAAAGACATAGGTCAGTTTTTAAAATCCAACTCAGCTTCATTATCTGATTTTGCAGCCAACGAGCAAATAAAGTTTCATTTTGCTCCTGCTTACGCACCACATTTTTCTGGGCTATCGGAGGCCGGCATAAAATCGGCCAAGCATCACATCAAACGAGTTATGGGAAATGCAAATCTTACCTTTGAAGAGTTGTCTACTCTTTTTGCGCAGATTGAGGCAATGATAAATAGCCGACCCCTTTATCCCATGTCAGCCTCTCCTCACGATCTCCTTCCCCTTACCCCGGGACACTAGTTGGCCGGCCACTGACGTCAATACCGTCACCGGACCTGGAGGCTCACAGCCCGAGCAGTCTAAGTCGATACACCAAAATCGAACAGATCCGTCAACATTTCTGGAACCGCTGGCAAAAAGAGTACATCTGCGAATTACAACAGCGCTCAAAATGGCGTACTAATCGCGCCAATCTTCACGTCGGAGATCTTGTGCTAATTCAGGAAGATCACGTACCCCCTCTCAATTGGCGTCTGGGTCGAGTTACTTGTCTATTTCCTGGGCCCGATAAAATCTCCAGAGTTGCAGACATTGCAACAGCACGCGGTTGTGTACGAAGGGCGCTTACTCGCATCTGTCCTCTTCCTACTCCTGAGGACATGAGTTCTTGAAGGCTTTTCTAGGATAGAGCCTTCAAGGGGGGGAATATGTCTACGCCTGTCGGCGGACATTCACGAGGATGCCCGAGAGGAGCTGAGCCGGATCCTGCGGACGAAGCCCGCGTCACTTCTAAACTAGCTCCATACTGTAAACATTGCAAAAATCTAATCTATTGTAAACAAGCAAGGCAAATAAAGTGTCAAAACCAATAATCTAATTATTTCTTATGTCGTACGCGACATTTTTTGTTTACAAGTGGTATGAGTGATTTAAAAGCGGAAATGAGTCTGTTCAAGACGAGGAAAGGTTGGGATGTCCTTTGGCTTCAGAAACAGAGGAAAGCATGCAAGAAGTCTCAAAAATGATTCGCTCAAACAGGCGATTGACTATTCGAGAGCTTGCCAAACATCTTGTACAGGTCCGTGCAAAGCATTTTAACTGATAATTTGCAAATGAGACGAGTGAGTGCTGCATCACGACAACATTCTGTGCCACGTCTCACTTCTGATCCGGGAGTTTTTGGCCGAAAAAAAAATCCTGTCTGTTCACATCTGCTTTACTCCCTGGATTTAGCACCATGCAACTTCTGGGTTTTCCCAAAAATAAAAAACGCGATGAATGGATAATTTTTCGACACCATTCCCGACATTGAACGGAGCAGCTGAAGCACTTATACCAACGGAACCACTGTTGGGATAATTGCATCGCCAGCCAATGAGAGTACTTTGAAGGAAATTAAGTTAAATTTGTCAGAAACTTATTTGATTGTTGGTAGTTACATTATTTCTATATATATATATATATATATATATATATATTAGGTCCTTACATATGAAATTGACGTTTTGCCGTACTGGCAAATTTGATCTCAAATATCTTCTCTTTGGTTAGGAATTCCAAATCCAAATTTATACAGCTATTTACTCATGTATTTGTGTTTTGAAAATTATAATTCATTTGTTTTTTCCTCAATTGTTTTTTTCTTTGCGTCACTCAGTTTACAAAATGAAAAACTTGAAATATCGCGTTATTTACGAGTACGAGTTCCACCGTGGCACCAGTGCTGCAGAAACGGCTCGAAGGATTAATGATGTGTATGGCGACGGTGCCGCAAAAGAAAACACAGTGCGTTTTTGGTTCCAACGTTTTCGTTCTGGAAATTTCGACCTGCAGAACAAGCCCCGTGGACGGCCGGAGACCAAAGTTGATAATGAAGAATTGAAGGCTATTGTGGAAGCGGATCCATCGCAAACCACATCCGAGTTAGCTGCAGGCTGCGGTGTTAGTGATAAAACTGTTTTAATCCACTTGAAGCAAATTGGTAAGGTGAAAAAGCTTGAAAGGTGGGTACCTCACGAATTGAGTGAAGCAAATCAACAAACGCGCGTTGACTGCTGCGTTGCATTACTCAACCGGCACAATAATGAAGGGATTTTAAATCGAATCATTACCTGTGATGAAAAGTGGATCCTGTACGATAATCGGAAGCGCTCATCGCAATGGCTGAACCCTGCCGAACCAGCCAAACCATGCCCCAAGCGAAAATTGACTCCAAAAAAGTTACTTGTGAGCGTTTGGTGGACTAGTGCTGGTGTCGTTCACTACAGCTTTCTTAAATCTGGCCAGACGATTACGGCAGATGTCTATTGTCAGCAACTGCAAACCATGATGGAAAAGCTAGCTGCTAAACAACCGAGGCTGGTTAATCGCTCTAGGCCACTGCTGCTTCATGATAACGCTAGACCACACACTGCACAACAGACGGCTACCAAATTAGAGGAGCTTCAATTGGAATGTCTAAGACATCCACCGTACTCTCCGGACCTTGCCCCAACAGATTACCATTTTTTTCGAAATTTGGATAACTTCTTGCAAAGGAAAAAATTCAACTCCGATGGGGCAGTCCAAACCGCCTTCAAAGATTTTATTGATTCCCGTCCGAATGGTTTTTTTAGTAAAGGGATCGATGAACTACCTATGAGATGGCAAAAGTGCATAGATAGCAATGGTACATACTTTGATTAAATAAATATATTATAATAAAAAAAAATCGGCTTTATGTTCCTCCCATACTAAACGCCAATTTCATATGTAAGGACCTAATATATATATATATATATATATATATATATAGATACTTATAAGGTGTTGAAATTTTTTGGTTTGTTTTCTTTTTTACTCCAGTAGGTACTTTTTGACATAATTTTGTACGTCAACAATATGGACTTTCCTACAAACTTTTTTGTGTGAGTATAGTCTTTAATTTATCAGACATTATATGAATGGGACCTACCTGGGATTATATTCTCAAAGTTGATGGTAACAAACTGATCTCTGTCTGGTCTGGACTGCTCATGGAAAATCCCGATAGCATGCATTAGCTCGTGCATCGCTCTACCTTCAGTTCCGAGACAATTTGGTCCATTCGCATCGGGAGGCTGCAGAGACAATATTTGTGGACCTCCTATTTTTCCAACAAAGGACCAGCAACCCTATAATTATTTTATTTTATTTTAGATATTAATAGATTAATTGTTATCTCCGAGGCTGAATATACTCTTCTTCTTTTTTATTTTTATTTTTTTATTTTGCAACTATGAGTGTTATAATTGACAACGACACTAGAACTGAAAATAAAAAAATAAAAAAAGGTGTCCGACAAGTTGACACAGTCTTGCCTAAACTCTTCACGTTAGCCTTAAAATATGTATTTAAGACCCTGAATTGGGTTAAAAAAGGTGTGAAGATAGATGGCACATATTTAAGTCACCTAAGATTTGCTGACGACATAGTAGTTGTAAGTAATAAAATCAAAGAACTAAGTATAATGTTAAAAGAACTACACAAAGCTTCGAGCAAAGTTGGTCTTAAGATGAATATAAAGAAAACAAAAATTTTGAGTCCAGAGAATAAAGTCATCACTATCAATGATAATAATATTGAAATAGTAGATGAATATATGTATATACCTAGGACACAAGATAAAAATGAACAAATATAACCAAACTGCAGAATTGCCAAGACGAATAGGAATGAGCTGGGCTGCTTTTGGCAAATTTAAATATATCTTCGAGAACAAAGAGATCCCAATTAGCCTAAAAAGAAAAGCCTTTGAATCATGCATGCTGCCAGTGATGACGTATGGATTAGAGACTATGGCCTTTATAAAGAAAAGTGTAGAAAAGCTCAAATGTATGCAACGATCCATGGAGAGATCCATGCTTGGAGTAATCCTAAGAGATAGAATTAGAAATGACAAAATTAGGCGCAGAACTAGAGTAGTGGATATCATGGATCGTGTAGCGAAGCTAAAATTGTGAAAATTTAAAGCTGAAAATGTTTTTATAAAAGTATAATTCAAATTACCGCTGGGTATTTCATCGGCCAGATAAGGAGAAAGTCCTTAGCCTTTCCATTCCAAGGAACGAACTTCACGCAAGTCATGAATCCTAGTAATCTTATTGCTTGGTAGATGGTACTGTGGTCGGACGGGTCGTACAAAGCACTAATGTGGTAAGGGACAGTTGCATTTTTCCACAACTTATCGGGAAATGCTCCCCAATTCAGACCCACTCGCCAATTATCGTAAACCTGTAGTAATATTGGTTTCATTAATTTATTTTCATATTTATTCTTAAATAAAATAAAACATATTATTATTGGCTACCTTATCGTCAATTGCCATATCTCCCTCGAATAATCCTGGTCTTACTTCAGGATCTTGACTAGATTCCTGCAATAATTCTAAAGTCACCGAATTAACCCTTGCTGTAAATAAAATATTTATTTTATTTATTTAAAAAAAAATCCTTGTTTACAAATAAAGATACTTAATACTAATTTAACAACAAAACATAAGATAAATTACACATTTTTTTTGTTTTGTTTAATTTGTGGATTATGCCACTCTACTAGGCTACGCCTGTCCCAGAGTGGCGTTATAGAACACAATTATAATATTTTTTCGAGTTCGTCAGTAGTATTTATTTTCATAAGGTAGTTATTATGTATCTACAGAGTATCAAGTGGAATGTTAGTGAAAGTTGAGTTAGTCATAAGTCCAAGTGTAAATATGTGTAGAATAATTGTTTAATGTAAAAAGGGTTAAAGTTTTGTTTAAGATTATTTTTTATTTTCCTTAATTAATTAATTAATTTATATAGGTATATATTTTTATTTGAAGACATTATTATGCTATTACAGTAAGTAAATTTTCAGTTGCTGTTCTACCTTTGGAGGTAAGCCATTTGTTTGCTAAAGCTTTTATTTTATTAATTGAGTATATTCTGATTTCCGGGAAGTCTGTTTTAAATATGTTAAATATTTTAGGCCCTATGTATGAGTAATTTTTCTGTCCATGTGTTGTCTTAGTTTTTGGTATTTCGTCAAGGTTTCGTAATGCTTGTCTAGTATTATGTGAATGCGAGTTACTGGTTGCTGTTAGGTGGTTGGATTGGTCCACACCTGCATTTTAACAAACAGCCAGGATTTCCCCGAAACAAATGTTCGGCAGCCCGCTGCATGAACGAAAGAATTTACCATAATTACATTATTTTCTATAAAAGCGTTTAAATAAATTAAGATCTTTCTAAATTTAAATGTACTTACACATCTGTGAGGAATTTAATTTGTATCAAATTTTAAAAAATCAATCATCAATCGATAAATAAACTAGTTTAATTAATATCCCGGATGGCACGGAGCTTGAACGCGTGAAATTATAAAGTAGTTTAAAAGAATAGTTAAGCATCTTACAAACAGATGGCACTGGCGGGTAAAAGATGCTGGGGACTTTGGGAAGTATAATTCTAGCGTGTAGATGGCTCTTTAGTAAAATCATTCCCGCTAGAATTTGAACTAGGCACCATTTTGTCGATGCCATTTATTATGTGTTATGGATCTGAAATAACATGGAAGAAGAATATAATTTAATTAAATATATGATATATTTGTTGGAAAAAAATCGGAAGGATTTATTGATGATCAAATTAACATATCAAAATTAGAAAAATATATTGTTTTAGCAATTTGTCCCATCTTGAATTAATGAAAGAAAAATACATATTTCTTCTATATTATATTTATTCATTAAGTATTTTTTAGTTAGTTTACAATTTGACATGAGTTCACAAGTCAGTTTTTATGTTTAAATATCAACCAATGATATTATTATGTTATTTTATTTAATAAATGCTAACGATTTGATTCAGATTTCATATTAAGAACTACTTACCTAGATATTAATTTATTCAATTCTATTTAGTGTTGCAACCACAAAAAAAATATCCGGCAGTCAGTACCAGTCAGTACCTCAACGATCGATCTATTTTTTCTATGGACTCCTTTCTTATTTTTTTCTATTTAATCAGCGATGTACTGACAGATGCTTTGACACTGCCGAAGCGCGGGCGACTGGTTGCGAATCTAATCATATGAAATAAGATGTAGGAAGCCTTTGTAACTGTACATTGACCGAGAATGTGGTAGTGGAGCAGCTTGGCTATAATTGTGCATTAAAGCATACTAATCGCGATCGGCGATCCCTGCCAACATTGCTGGAACTCGAATGCCGCCAATTTGTGAAGAATATCCCAACAGAACCGTTGTCTTTCAATGTTTTTGCGAACATTGAAAAAGATTCTGCGAAGGAGCTGGGAAAGGGGGTAGAGTATTTTATCAAAAAATCTTATGCCACGTTTTAAATATGTTTATTAGTAAAACGCTCAATTTCAAACTTAAAATTTCGGTTTAGTCGTTTTTGAGATATCCTAAATATGATACAATGAGGGCAGACCCACCGCTTACCCAGGACCGTTTTATACGCAAAAGCTCCTATATCGGTCCTACTCATTCGCCGCCAGGTTGGCATTTTTTAATGCTAAAGGCAACCGTGCAACCCAGCACTGCAAAGCAGAATTGGGCCGCACGGCTGCCATCCAAAATTTTGCCCTCATTATCCCGTTAGTTCACTTCTTTATTATTTAAAAAATATACATAAACCACCAAAATATTTCAATACAGAAAGTAATATTACAATACATTAACACAATCTATAAGCATATACAAAACAGTATAAAGTGTATAATAACAGTACAAAGGCACAAAGGAAAACACAGAATGTAAGGAGCAAACAGGTCGGGACATTTGAGGGTATAGGAAAAGAAAACTCCTAAAAGGGAGTTTCAAGAAAAACGCAAAATAATAATATAATTCGTTAGAAAATTCACCTACCACGTTAGCTTCCAACTGCTATAACTCAGCCAATTTTTGGAATTTTTGAATGAGTTATGAATACAAATATTTATACAATTTTAATCCATAAGATAGAAACAAAAAAAAAGTTTTTTGAAAATGTCAACGTGGTTGACAAACCCCTTAACAGAGTATTATTAATATTTTTAAAATTTAAAGCATTAACTCTGTGGTTAGACATTATAACAGAGTATTAGTTAATTTAGTATAAACCGCTACCAGATTTTAGGTTTACCGGTTTCGAGTGCATGCTAGTCTTTAACAAGATTTAACACGCATGTGATTAATATTAGTGAAAGGTTAACAGTACTATGGTTGTGGTGTATAGTGTTGTAAACATAGTAGTGTACCATTAGTCCTGACGAAGAGACGGGTACGTCTCGAAACCGGTACCTAGACCTAAAATCAGGTAGCGGTTTATACTAATTTAACTAACACTCCCTTAACAGAGTAGTATTTAAGAAACTGGCATCGAGGAAGGATAAAGTAAAAAGAATTATCCGAATTTTTAATCCGAGTTGATGTCAATCATTAACTTTTAATCTAAATTAACTTTTGAACTAAAACAAGCATACATTATTGCGGGAATATTGTAATAGATGGTGACTATGATTGAATTTAAGTACATATTGCGTATAATATGAATTAGAAACAACTCGAAATAATAGGTAATTGTTTTAAAGCAGTAGCTTAAAACCAGAAGATTACAGATTCTTCTATTAAAATATCGTTGACTTCTGACTAAAGATGAGGACGATATTAGTTTTTAGTGACGGTAATTTAATTCCGTTAGTAAAGTGGTGCTAAAATGAATGCACACAGTCTACACCAGCGATACTCAACCTTTTTTTCTTCGGGCCACATACATAATATATACATACCTACATATGTTTGCTAAGTTACGCGGGCCGCAACATCGTACAGATATGACGAAAAAATCATACAGGATAAAACGGTTGGAACATGTTTGATTAAAGATTAGGGCGCCGCCACTCGATTAATCGACAAACATTTTTTTAAAGTATGACAGAATGATAATAATACTTATAGTTTATCGGCATACCAGCTCAAACATTAAAAATAGCTTATTTCCCTATGTGAAAATTATTTTCGTTATATTCGTATTACTCAAAATACAATAATAAAAAATAAAACTCAAAATTAACGTATATATAAACGTTTATTTTACGTACGGATTCCAACACCTCATTACAGACGCAACGGGAGACGAAATTATAAAAGAAAAACACGCCCACACTTGCATTGACCACACTGAGGGAAACTGCGACACGATGCATTAAAAAAGTAACCCATAAAAACCAAGTTTTTATTATACTCCCTTTCTCATTTACTAGTGGAAACTGGTTAGGCGCTTAACTTACGCGTTGGGCTTCGGTCGGGCGACGCTACGTAAGGATGGAAATGGATCCAAAGTTTTTTTGTCAGACAAGAAGGCAAGCAGACGCCACGAGTTAATATAAAGGGAGTAAAAGGTGTATATGCCCGAAGGCATGCGCGGTTTCAAAAGTGTTCTAAGAAACGCCAGAATACAGGTGTTATCCGTCGCAAGTAGGTACCTATGTAAGGAGTGCGAATCGCATAAGAGAATTTTTGATTTTGACTGGACGCCTAATCTGTGAACGACATAAATATGTCAATGATTTGTCATGAAGATTCTCGAGCGTGTACAATCTAGTGAGTCCTGATGTACACAGGTGTGTTAATTATTTCATTGAATAAAAATTAACATCCCATCGCCGCTAATACGCGACAAAAACATATCTATCTAAAAATGATGTTAGGTTTTCACGGTCGTTCAGAACCTTCTGGTTTATGTTTCTGGGGTAATATGCCGTGTTTTTACGACCTCTCTGCAGGATTTTCGGTTTCGGTTCCCACTGCAGGGTCCATCTTCAGCCCTGGTAATGGACGTCACGAAAAATCGACCAGATTGGTCGTAAAAACATGACATGTTAACCCAGAAAACCTAAACCAAAACATATTTAAGATGTTCTTAGGTTTTCACGGCCACTCAGAATCTTCTGGTTTGTGTCTTCTGGGGTATTATGCCATGTAAATACGACCTTTCCGGCCGACGTTTCGCATCATCACATCACATTGCCCTGATGATGGACCCTGCAATGGGATCCGAAACGTCGGCAAGAAAGGTCGTGATAACATGACATAATACCCCAGAAGACACAAACCAGAGGACAAAACATGTTTCTCTATCTGGGAGGCAGAGGTGAAATCATCTCCAGGATTGTCAATATATTACGTGTACTAAATCGACTTTGACCAATCACTCAATATATCTAATCTTCTCTTCCTCCACCTCTATCCTGACTTCTACCTCCTCATCACCTTTTCACCCATTAATTAACTCATTTCTTGATATACTTTTTCTTTTTTCACATTCAATCATTTATGATATCAATCATACATGAGAGAGTACGGGCATTATCCTTGGCTTTACCCAACCGAGTTTCTCCAGGGTATGCTTGGCTACAATAGTTTAGAGACTAGAAGGAATGTGTATTTGATTACACATTTTTATCGATTGTTGCGCGGTATGATCGATAATCCTCAAATTATGCAGAGCATTGGTTTGTATGTTCCTGATAATTATACTAGACATCGTCAGCATAGATTGTTTTACATTCCAATATACAGGACCAACCTGCCGATGGTTATGCCTGTTGGAAGAGCCACAGCTATGCTGAACAAAATCGCTTTGGGTATTGATATATTCCATGTGTCTGAGGGGGTTTTCCGAAGCGGGATTCTCCTACACCTTTGACCAGGTTTTATGTTATTTTTAATTTATTAAATATTTTCATTTTTGTTATATGTACTTCCTAATATGTATGCCTTAAACATTTTGTTTGTCATGTACATATTATCATGAAATAAATTGAATTGAATTGAATTGAATTGAATTGAATTGAAAATTGAATTAACATTATTCATTAATTAATTCAAAATAATTAATTTAAAAATACCTTATCTAACTTCGTTCTTAACATCTGTGAATCTTTTTAATTGGTCTGTGAAATGAATACTATACTTATACATTATATGTTTAAAAACCTGGTAAGATTCCTTAATAAATAAATATCGTCGATGATGATAGCCAACGAACGGTGAAGAAATAATATCAGTTGTTTTACACGAGCAGGGAATTCTGGGATAGATTCGTATGATTCTAGAATGTTTGAGTGAGGACATCGATTGTGCATTTTTCTTCATCTTTGATTTGAAGGCTTTCACAAAACCAAACACTTTCACACCAAATAAAAAAATTCATCCCACGTTTGGTTCCAAATTTAATTTCTTCAGGCTGTCAGATAATTTTTGATAATGTGACCGATATACTGGAGCAGCAGCCTCTTGAGAGACGCAATTGTACTGGACAGGTTTCTGCGCACGGCAGTCCAAGGAATTCGGAGCAATCTCGCTACCACCAACTCATTTTTTAGACATAATTAATTGACTTCCTTTCAGATTCTCTCAGCGACATTTTTCCCCGCCACTTGATGAATAAGCTATTCGCTAATAACTACCGCTTGTTAACTTACTTACAGCAGGTTTTCGGAAACACGTGGTCTTGCCAAAAACCAGTTTTTTCTGTCACATAATGTATTCAATTCCTTCAAAGATTTCGCGTTAATAGGTACAGCCTTTGATTGACTAGTAATAATGTTATATGTTGTAACTTTTTATATAAAGATTAATCTTCTGCAATGGTACCTATATAAATATTTCTATATATCTCCAATAATAATATAATTTCGAATGTAAAAATATTTAATTTTATTCAACAAGTTTTTATCCACTGCATGAGTATATTTAAGCCTAAGCGCTTTCAATAGACACCCATCGTCTTCAGAGGCAACGTAAGAAATTGTTTTAATCATGAATTTCCACTCTGTTAATAAAACAACGCTAAAATTAATTTAAATAATTTCGAATGTCCATCCGTAACTTACTTTCCTATAGCTGAACTCATTCCGTTTTCAAAATTAGTATAATTTTAAAATTGTTATTAAATAAAATGAAAACATTGACTTTATGTTTTTTTAATAAAATACTCTGAATTAGATTTTTCTTTCAAATATTTCAGGTAAATGAAAATTAAAAGTAATAAGTCCATTACTATGTTAAGTATGTCATTGATATTAATCATTAATCAAAATATATAATTCTCTATGCAATAAAGTTCGTCACTAACGCTACCAGATACAAAGGCACAAATAATGATGATCTATAATATGATAATAAGGTACAAAAAGCAAGAAGGGTATATATTTAACTGATCATGAATTTTGTAATAATAAATAGCTTTTGTTATTTGTAATACTGGATTACTTGACTCTGCCTGTGGTCTCCGCGTACTATTATTGTCTCGGCAGTTTCCTTGAAATAAATACCTACGGCCGCTTGGTACTTAAACTTGGTTAAACACGCACCAGGGCTGCTCATTGACTGACTCTTCATGGTTTGGGGTGCCATAAATTGACGTAAATGTATGCGTGGGAGCGTCTCACACTGCTTGCGTTCGTACGTTACTGCAGCCCTGCGGCGACTGAGCAGTAGTGATGGGTCCGCTCTATACTCACTCCTACAATGTAGTACTACATTACATTGAAGTGCACACTACAAACTATAAACACCAAAGTTATTGAAAGTATAAACTTCAAATAGTACACTTCATTTCAAAGCGAACACTACAAAGTACATACACTTCAAAGTTATCGAAAGTATGAGAAACATACTTTAAATAGTGCATTTTTTACGTGAAATTTTTGGGAAGATGATGTAGATATATGAAGAAATCTCTGGAAACTGTAACAACCCCCTCCCCATGGTTTAAAAAATTTTGGGACCGAGTGAAGAAACTTTTGGGAAGTTTGAAAATTTTTTGTAATCGAATGAAGAAATCTGGCTGGCGACCTTTTTTTTTTTTTAGATCGCCAAATGTTACTTTGGAGAAAACATCGTCATTTATCTTATATATTTTTCTTGTAGACCTTTTTTTTTACTACAATTTTGTAGTACAATTACTTCATTTCATTATTTCACTTCATTATTAATATTACAATTACTTCACTTCATTAGTACCTACTACAATTAGTTCACTTCATGTAGTTTTTACTACAAATGTAGTGTACACATTGTAGTCTTCAAACTGGTGTACGTGATTATTTGGGGAAAAAATATTCACTAGTACTACATTACTTCATTTTATTACACTTCACTTCATTAATACTACAATTACTTCATTTCATTACTTCACTTCATTAATACTACAATTACTTCATTACATTACTTCACTTCATTAATACTACAATTACTTCATTACTTCACTTCATTAATACTACAATTACTTCATTACTTCACTTCATTTACTTCACTTCATTTCGTAGTACTGCAATTACTTCACTTCAATTACTACAATTGTAGTGTACACTTTGTAGTCTTCAAATTGGTGAACGTGTGTGTGTTGTAGTCTTCATTTTGAAATGTAGTTTTTCCCTTCGCTACTGAGCAGTCCGAAGTATACCGAGATTTCGAAGGGCGTCGTTTCGGCTGTTTGTATGAAGATATAATATTGTATGCTTTACTATACTGTGGTATTGTGTAATAAATTTACACCCTGGAAACTTCTGTTTCGCGACAGGGGCGCCCTCCCTCGCACGCCAATTTATACTGGTGGCACTCTAGGACTCATCCTTGCGGACGACATACTTATAGGTCGACCGAAGGAGAGCACTGAGTAGGGTGAGAAATTACGGAGAATAATGACCAGGGATGGAAAGTGTAGTTTTGGAAAATGGAGGAGATCAAATTTCGACCTAGGATGTTACGCCGTAGACGGAGAAAAATGATATCTAATTTCCTTAAGGCGACCGTCTAGCAGAGTGAGCAAATTTCACCATTTTTTCTCATATCTTCTCTTGCGTTTTTTATCACATTTTTGTATTGAAATATCTCATTTTAAAATTTATTCATCAGATTACGTTTATTTTAAATACGAATATTTTGTTAAAATTTTACAAACTTAATTATATAATTGATTAATAAATTACAAAACCTTCGATGTTTTAAAAATGAAGAAAATTGCTCCACTTTGTGGACCTTTTATGACTGAACGGCGTGTGAGATGTCTTTTTTATTCAATAATATTACAAAGTAAACGTTTATCTTAAATTCGTTACAATTATTGCAAAATCTGTTAGTACGTTTACATGCAATTTATGTTTTAAAAAACAGTGTTTTTTAAAACATAAATTGCAAGTACACAAACTAACAGATTTTGCTATTATTGTAATAAATTGAAGATAATTATTTACTTTGTAATATTATCGAATAAAAAAGACATCTCAACAGGCCGTTCGGTCATAAAAGGCCCACAAAGTGGAGCAATTTTCTTAATTTATAAAACATCGAAGGTTTGGTAATTTATTAATCAATTATATAATTTTGTTTGTGACATTTTAATAAGATATTCGTATTTAAAATATATGTAACTTAATGAATAAATTTTAAAATAAGATATTTTAATACAAAAATGTGATACAAAACGCAAGAGAAGATATGAGAAAAAATGATGAAATTTGCTCATTCTACTAGACGATCGCCTTAATAAATAAAAATATAATCACGCTGAAGCATCCCAAGCATCCCAAGTCTGTCGTGAGATTTTATTGATTGAATTAGGTCTGGTATCTCAAGAGAATTAAATATTCGGTGATAAGAGGAAAAGAAAGGGAGATTTGGCCCGACTTTGACCTCATTGAACCGGCGCAGAAGAGAACGATCCATCTTATTAATATGGCATTGCCGGATGGCAATTTGCAGCATGGACTGCGAGGAAGTATGCTGCAGGGTATTTCAATGGAAAGTGCTCCCAGAAACTCGCTTTACAGGTTTCTTCTGCTCTGGTTTTTGGTAACGAAACGAAATGAATACACGCCCAGCAATAATACAACAATGGAGATCTCAGATCTCCTACACATAATTCTTGTTATAAATAATAATAATTAACAATATTTCTTCGTTTGTTGTGGCAATACTAACGTACTTTAAGCAAAGTCGAAATTAAAACTTTTGCATACCTACTATTAAATTATTTTCAATACTTTTTAGTAATTTGATTCCTGTAGTTAGTTTGGTAGGTGTATTATAATATTACAAATGAGCATTATATAGTAAATAAAAATATTTTTTATTGAAACAATATAATTGCGTAACAGGATTGAACGGAATCATAAGTACATATATATACAATAATATTGATTGATTTTAATTTTTTAAATAAGTAAAAATACGATAAATGAAATTCAAATCAAATATTTTATTTGAAGGACTATCTTATTTATTGATAAAGAGCATTTTAGTTTTAATATCATTTTATGTTTCTTAATGAAATAGTCACATCACAATTATAATCCTATCGCAATCGCATTATGTTAAATTTCAATTGAAACATATGTAAAATTGCACACTTAAATGAAATACATTAAAAAATCTAAAATAAGAAAATACTTTTGTTATAATAAAGAAATTCTTAAATATATGACTAAAGTAGCCACCAAAATACATTTAATACTAGGTAAAACTTAAACAATTTAACATTGAGG
>JADDOH010010433.1:0-46137 GCA_016648135.1 Agrypnia vestita
TTTTCAAAATTGGCCAGTCGTGATCTATCTAGTGGTTAGGAAAATTCCTCCTCCGTTGTGCCCGTAGCTATCCAAAATTCTTTTGATACGTGGTGAAATTCGTATTCTTATTAACGCGACTAGACTAATATAGAACGAATTCTTACCTAACTATAGAAATAACAAACGCACGTAACTAATCCGTACTCGTAAATAACATAACGGATTTATTTACTAAAGATGATAGATCGCCTAACCGTTATCGACTCGAAATTCACGTACAATCTTCGAACACTTATAGACGAAATGCCAGAGACATAAGACATATTTCCGAAATTACTTTGGCCCTTCTAGAAACCGTTACAGAATTCTACAGTTTCGCCTATACGAGAGACAGCCGATATCGTCCACGTCCGGAGTCGGCCTAAAAGCCAATTATATGCGGCGTAGCCGAGGAATAAACGCTAGTAGCAAAACTCCCCTACATTGAACCGCCATAACTATAATACCATCGGGGTTAAAATACTGTAATATAAAACAATACAATCGTTGCCAAGTTAACGGCATACGCTAAAGATTCCGCCCGCATTGATTATCAACATCTCATAATAGCAGCTTAGAACAGTGTCAGCACAACCACATGCGGCACCCAGTTATGACAGATTTACAAGATATAATAGCATACGTTATATTCAAAACACAAGTAAGAAACCTACCGATAGCGCGTCTCACGTTGTCCAATCTGCTCAATCTGTTCATAGTACTTAGTAGGGGAAGACAAACATATATATATTCACAACAACTAGGCGCAACAGAGGCTCAGGGCAAGCTTTGTCTGACATTATCGCAGCCCGAGATTCTAAGGGAATGGAAGATACAGATTTGTAAGTGAAATTTAAGAAGTGTCTAACCACTTCTGTTCAAACGTGGATTCTAGATGCCCCCCCCCCCCCTGTAGGGGGGAGGGGGATGCGGCCCCAGAGCATCGCCGCATCCGGTGGTTAACTCCTGTTTAGACATAACCTCCCACACTAAGCTGCAGACCAAGATCAAGCCGAGACTCCATTGCTCCTGCTGGAATCCCCCGAAGTCCTCGCTCCCCGGCGACAAACATATCAGGAAGAAATCCCGCGTCTGATATTAAGGTTTGTATATTATCCCGCGGGGCAGTCAAATTGACTGGTGTATTATGATGAGGATCCCACGTTGCGGCTACATGAGCCGGATTATTATGATGTTTACTGCTGATTAAAGGGCTGAATGAACTAACTGGGTGACTGGAAAAGACTCTCCCTTGAGCGCGTCAGTCAGAGCCATGTTAGCATCGCCAAATATGGTTGATGTGATTGATCCCACGGTGTAGTCTTATTGACTAGAGATATTAAATGATGGTAAAACAGCAGGATTATTACAGTTGATTGTGAAGTTCCTGATATGTTTCTCGCTGGCCGGGAAGGGAGAACCCCGAAGGTCTCTGTATACAGCAAGTTAGAAAAGGTGGTGAATGATGAGAATGATGATGTTAGTAATGCCATCGTGCTCCTGATTGCGGTCCCGATCATAAGAGTTGATTGTTAAACTGCTAACAGATCTCGTTCATTAAAGCGGTCCCGAGCATAAGTGTTGATCGTCGAACTGCTACCTGCCTCTTATAATTTCTCGTTCATGAGGAACGTCCTCTCTCGTCCTTGAGTACGGAGTTATTACATTCACATACATTCATAACCAGAGCCCGAGCTCGTCGCACCAAGGGGACTGAAAAGACGTGAGAGGTTCTTCCCCTTAGATGTTAAAGGGGTAACCGCATCAAGACCTTCAGACCATCCTGTAATTCTTGGCTTTAAAACCCAGTCACAACCGGGTAGATACAGTTAAGATGGCCCTACCTAGTCCCTGACCTAAGGTGTCTCCCCAATCTAATCAGACTCCGTAGCCGAGAACGCGCGCTCCGACCTTCGACCCTGTCTTGCCACGCGAGTAGATCCAACTTCATCTTTTTCCACAATCGAAATTCAGCCTCCCAAGATCACGGGGCGTGAAAGACGTACGACTCCTCGCCTCCCGACCATGAAGAGACGAACTTCCCCATTCGGTTCTCGTTCATTATCCCATTTATAATCCCCGCGTGCCTAACCTTAAGAGTCTAGCGCCGGTAATAAGATCTCATTATGCTACGTTGGAAGTTAATATTGCACAACCGGGCGGAATACCTATTTTCCGCGAACCTATTCAATTTGTAAAACGCAATAATATGTATTTATATATGTTAGTAAAACGTTTGAAATGCAGAATGCACGTATGATGACCTCGCTTCTATCCTAAAGATAATTAAGATATAATCCCGACGTTACGTCCCGACATCAGTACTAATTTGTTTCCGCGTCCGTTACCGTCGGCTCTGAACCCACGTAATGAAATGAATAGTGACCATGTGACAATGACAAATTATATAGCACGAACATTCCATTTGTTACACATAAGAAAACATCAGGAATAAAAAATATCAAAGGTTCTTATCTTAGTTCTGTAGTTGGTCTGCTTCTGAGATGGCATCCTGATCCGAAGTAATATAACTCTCCAAAATTGAGCAATTACCAGCGCCTGTGTACCCCTTCATTTCCCTTGTATATATATTTTAATATCAGCGCCTGTAAAACTGTATTAGATCCTAGAAACAAGAAAACTATTCCCTCTACGCCAAGCACATACAGAACATAAACCCCTTCAATCTAGTTCATCCACGGTTATGCAAAAAGGCGAAAGAATAGTAATAGTAAAAGGTCCTTAACTGACAGAAGTTGAAGTTCTCTGCAAACTGCCCATATCTTCTAGTGGCGCCTGTGTATTCCAATAACAACTTTCCAGTCATGTATTTAACATAACGTCCTCCTTGTGTGTATGTGTGCTGCAGTATCTGTCATCCAGTTAGTGATTCCCAAAATAGTGTTTTCCTTGTATATATATATATATTTCAATATCAGCACCTGTAAAACTGTATTAGATCCTAGAAACAAGAAAACTATTCCCTCTACGCCGAGCACATACAGGACATAAACCCCTTAAAACTAGTTCATCTACGCCGTACAATGATATCACATGCAGACATGACCAATATAATTACAAATATGCTTGCGTCCCGCCGACTGGACGCCTGTGTTTTCCAATAACAACTTTCCAGTCATGTATTTAACATAACGTCCTCCTTGTGTGTATGTGTGCTTCAATATCTTCCATCCAATTAATGGTTCCCAAAATAGTGTTTTCCTTGTATATATATTTCAATATCAGCACCTGTAAACCTGTATAGAATCCTAGAAACGAGAAGACTATTCCCACTACGCCAAGCACATACAGGACATAAGCCCTTTCAAACTAGTTCATCTACGCCGTATAGTGATATCACAAGCAGACATAAACAATACAATTACAAGTATGCTTGCGTTCTCCCCCACCTTGGTGGAAATATTCGCATTCGTATTCACCGAATAGTAGGCCTGATATTCGTATTCATGAAGGTAGTATTCGTTGCATCAAGGTTATTATATTTACAAGTATGTTCAAGTTCCCCCACCTTGGTGGAAATATTCGCATTCGTATTCACCGAATAGTAAGCCTGATATTCGTATTCGTGAAGGTAGTATTCGTTGCATCAAGGTTATTATATTTACAAATATGTTCAGGTTCCCCCCCCACCTTGGTGGAAATATTCGCATTCGTATTCGCCGATTAGTAGGCCTGATATTCGTATTCATGAAAGTAGTATTCGTTGCATCACTCTCAATAATAAAATCATATAGATAAATAATTACGGTAACTCATAAAAATACGATATTACTTATATTAAACGAACAAAACAAAACAATCTGTCATATAAGTGAATAACGTGATCACGGAAGACCGAAGGTTAACTACCCCTGAACACACCGCGAACTGCCCACAATAGTGAAAAATGTTCTAGAAAACATTTCAAATATCTAATATTGAATGAATAAAACAATGTCATATGAAAACTATCACGGTTACGGAAGACCGAAGGTTAACTACCCCTGATCAAAC
This sequence comes from Agrypnia vestita, assembly GCA_016648135.1. Lineage (NCBI taxonomy): Eukaryota > Metazoa > Arthropoda > Insecta > Trichoptera > Phryganeidae > Agrypnia > Agrypnia vestita. The sequence continues at coordinate 4,036 of JADDOH010010433.1, forward strand.
CGCGAACTGCCCACAATAACGGAAAATGTTGTAGAAAACATTTCAAATATCTAATATTGAATGAATAAAACAATGTCATATGAAAACTATCACGGTTACGGAAGACCGAAGGTTAACTACCCCTGATCAAACCGCGAACTGCCCACAATAACGGAAAATGTTGTAGAAACATTTCAAATATCTAATATTGAATGAATAAAACAATGTGACTATTATGTTTATTGAATGAATAAAATAAAACATCTTCTCACGTTTCCACCTAATAAATAATAACGAATACAGAAAACAATAAAAGCAAAAGAAGCCCATTATTAGCCCTGACGTGTGGGACCTAATCTTCCCACTTCGCCCAAGCTGGGTTAACCGATTAAAAGGCGTAGCAATATATCGAAAGGTAATTATAATTACAGGTATGTTTGAGTTCCGCCACCTAGGAAATACGTAGATTTTTGATTTCAATATATTGTGCAATATACACTATGTTTATAAGATCGTCCGTTGACAAGTAGTTATGAACTTCTTATAAAATATTATTCCGCAGCAAATATTCAAAGAAATTATATTAACTAAAATATTTCTAACATCTTGGGATCGCATACGAAATTGATAATATCTAATGCCCTTTGTGAACAAACTCTTCCTCTCTGTAGTCAAATAAGCTGATGTTTATGTTTACTCCGTCTATAAATATGCCGTATCAACGTATAATATAACATGATATATATTAATGAAGATAAAACAATTTCAATTAGCGTTGCAATGGAGCGAAACAAAGGAATATATAAAAACCAAAGAAGTCCAATTTTAATTATTCGTTACTAAGAGAATATATATATTGCGCCCCCTATTGCTATTCTCGTTAGCGGAGACTCAAAATGTTTCCTAAATTTTCCATCAGGTGTCAGTAACGTATATTTCTAAAATATAATTGACAATTTCATATATGGGCCGGTTTTATAAGAAAAAAATGAACTTAAATTTCCTTTGTAATTCAAGATATAAAGTAATTTTAAATCAAACTTATTACACTCAAATGAAACGCGCCACGTACTGCCGCTTACTATAGACCAATCCTTAGCGAAGGCTCAACCCTTTCTTGATTCCCGCTAGGTGGCGGTAGAAACATTTCAAATATCTAATATTGAATGAATAAACAATGTCATATGAATAACCATCGCAATTAAGGAATATATACAATTCGAAACACGTCTTTATAAGAACTTGATAGGAACAAATCGTGTTTTCAACGATTGCCTAATGATACGCAATACAAACATGTAACGAGTTCAAATAAACCACACATTCATGTTTTAATAAAATAAATATAAAATCCAGATGCATTTTTAAAATATATTACTTGTGGGGAATTCCTCGTACGATTTGAATTTATATCACACTGACAATCGTGATATCAAAACCCCATAAATACTCCGATCCCAATTATTTCCAAACAATACAAATCATATAGAAATCCGTGTATTCAATCGCCAGTATAGATAACAAAGCATTCTTTAGCATAATAATACATCCGCCCTGAAGAACCTCTCGCACATTCCGAACCTCGCGACATTGAATATGCATAATTATACTGAATTTTAAAACCCACAAACAAACACGAAACACTCTTCGTCAGTAAAGTATTCCATTTTAAAGCCTTTATATCTTTGGTAATATATGAATATCGAATTTAAATGATTTTTCATATGAACAGCGACAGAAATATATATTTCATAAGCGTTATGCAATAATTCACAGTCGCCACATTACGATTTCTTGTACATTAAATCCGAAGCGCGTATAGTAATAATTATCACTAGGCCCAAAATACGTAACAAAACAATCCACAACATGTATCAATAATTGTTACGATCCAGAAAGTTCTAAATTGAATACACGAAAAAGGCAATAGAAATAAATAATATTGAAAATGCTTAGCTGTATCTTCGAGTGTTGCTGCCTCTGCGACTCTCTGATGGTATTTCCGTCCTCTCTCCACAAGAGCCTCCGGCCAACGTTGATGCTGAAGAAAAAAAGCGCGATCCTCGAATTTGTATGGCTTATATAGTCTATATTTCTCGCCATTTTTGACTCCAACCAACGTGTAAAAAGCAAAGTCTAACTCAGAAAGCCGCTGATTCGTCGAATTCGTTCCGCGAATCCACGTTCTTGATAGGCTAGATTCGGTGCTCACGGCCCGCGTCTGTGATTGGACAATCTCGTTAAACAAAATAACATAAAGCCTGCTTTACACGCCCGCGTGCAGAGATAATAAAGCTCGTCCGCACCTACCTATCCGGCAAAATATTTAATTATAGAGTATTTAACGGTTTGTGAAGCTTCTCTTTATTATAAACTTTAGCAGATAGATATTTTCGTATAATTTTTCAGCAATGTCTATTTGAATAGGCCAATATCGTTACAGCTTCCCCCTGGGGCGGCGCGGTACGATCGCACGAGCAGGAACGCGTCGCCACAAACATAGGTAGCTATTAGACCCCTTCGTTCCTTCGTTTGGCATCATTTGGTATACCCTTAGAAAATTCATCCGCGAACCAGGTGTTGCAAGTAGCTATGGTAAGACGTATTAGCTAAATTGACTAAGTCCTACGCGCAGGCATGTTAGAAAGTTAATAAGAAACCAAAGATCCGTATCTACATCATTTAAACAGCAAGTAAGGCTCAAATACCCACAATTAATCGAAAGTAGCTAGAACGTCTCATACGATCGCGCCCGTTATTCAACTAGATCTTGAAATCTTCAACATTGTATAAGCAATCCTGCTTATAGCTATGCTTCCCCCGTTCTGAAAGAATTTGATTTCATGTTAGAATTTCGTCCCCATGTAAGTGTTCATCAACACGTTATACCATTGTACACCCTTCCCCCATCTAAAATCGGTCCGTTCTATCCACACTTTCTCTCTCAAAACGCGTTCGCCGCAAGTTATTAAAATAGCACGCCTTACTACAATAATCTACTCCCCATAATAAAGAAGTAGTTTAGCAATCCCGACGATCCCAAACGCACGTGTTCACGCAGTGATGAAGACGCCTTGTTCCCAACTACAACTGTTTTTTTTTTTTTTTTTTTTTTTTCTCTAAAGTGCTCGGTTAACATAAATATCAGAAATCGAAAGAAAAGGTGACCGCATCTATTTTATTCAACTGATTGGGAAGATCCGAATTCCCATTATCAATCGAACGTCCCATCGTTGTGCCTGTCAATTACTCGACCCCATTCCGCTTTCAACAGATCAAAAGAGACACCACTTCCCCCGCTCCGTCACTCCTCGTTTCCCTTTATAGATGGTACATCCCTAGTGCTCACCAGCTCGTTACATTGTAGCACTTCCCCCGGCGTATACTTCCCCTAACACCTTCTGACTAGCACCAATACCCGAATATACACGACGACAAGGTCACTATACAAACAAATTCAACCGAGCAAACGCTAACTGCAAACTTCTCCAATGAACGCGAACCGCGAAGTTTTCAAACTTCCAGAATTGTGTTAAACTTTCTTCATGTTCATCTCATTCGTGTGAGCCAAACAACCGGATTCCTAGTATTTATAACCACACATTGATCTCAATATCCCCTTGTACACGGGTACTTAAAATTGATGATGATGCTTCGCTATTACCCCCTTCCCCAAAGCTATATGTGGCACGCATCCAAAATCTTCCAAAGATTAGTTTGTAAAATCGTATCCCCCTATAATAACTGCAGATCGCGTATCAGCAAAAGGTATACTCCTATTATGATTGTTCTCAATTAACTACACGTCTAACTCTCAAAGGAGATATCTAAAGACGATGCACATCCATTAAAGTAGCGCGCCACGTACCTAATTGTTGAAAAAAAAGGTAATCGACAATTTGAATCTTCATTACTCTATTGTTCCCATAGTGAACACGCACCCGCATCTCCCCTCTCTGTTGATAAAATACTAAAACTGCTGGCACCACAATTGTACGAACCTAACATCCTTCCCCCTGTCTATAAGACTCTATTCCCATGTCCAACCAACCGAACATCCGCCATCCGCCAGAAAATATGTAAGTCCAAAGCTAGCTCACATAACCGTCCTGCAGATTATAACGCTTCGCCTTTCACCACGTTGACAGGATTATCCGAATTCCGATTATTTGCAAAATAATTCAATGTACTTGACCCGATACATAAGCGTTGAAGAAGCGGTTCTTATATCAAGTACATCGCGACATTATCAACCTCAATAGACATATATATCATAACCTTACTCCAGGTCTAAACCTTTTACAGCCCTCTCTAAACGTCCTGCTTATAATTCTTATGTAGTCACTAATCTAGGAATTGTAAAAGACGCTTGATGATACCGTTTCGAAAGCATGGGCTAATGTTACTACTCCCTAAAGAAACAAAGATTTTTCGCGAGGCAAAAGAAAACGAAGAAGGGTGACAAATACATACATACAAACACACACGCATGTACATGTGTACATGCATACATGCGGTTACAACTTCACATCATGCATGCATCGAATATAAGTCCGTAATATACATCATGAAATAACCAAGATTGTAAATTGTAGATCGTAAATCGTAAATCATAAATCGTAAATCGTAAATCGTAAATCGTAAATCGTAAATCGTAAATCGTAAATCGTAAATCGTAAATCGTAAATCGTAAATCGTAAATCGTAAATCGTAAATCATAAATCGTAAATCGTAAATCGTAAATCGTAAATCGTAAATCGTAATTCGTAAATTTTAAATTGAAGTTTAGCTGAAGTCGAGCCGAAGTTGAAGTTGAAACTAAAAATGATCAAACATGCCAAAGATAGGTATAACGAAGGAGAATGAAGTGATTCAAATCATAACCGCCTGTAAAACTAGAGGTGACGAAGGAGCCGGAACCGATCTCTCTATACCGTGTCAAACATTATTTGGAACTAGTTCTAAACCGGAAAGGAATCCAACTTTCGAAATGTAACATGTCCAAAAGATTTTATCTGTCCTGAACTACAACCGCATATTCCTACTATGATTGCAACCCGTGACAAAATGAACTCTAGTACCCCACCTGTGTTATGAACCTTATGCATACGCGCAGTACATCTCCTATTATATAGAATCAACCTATTGTCTCCAATATTCTACGTATACTGTAATGACTGCCACACTTTATTGTTGGTGTCATATGATGAAGAAGAGGAAGAAGTAGCTGCAAAGTAGTGGATGACAACAGAAGAAGAAGAAAATGAATTCATTGAAAGGCATAAGATAAGGAAAAAGTCACAACCGAGTGTAGCAGTAGATAAGAACGAAGAAGAAGAAGCCGAAAGATATAAAATTAAAAGAAGACGTGAATGCAGCAGTAGGTAAAGAACAAAAGAAGACGAAAAAAAGACGTAGAAAACAATCGAAAATTATACGATAAACGGAAGAAGACGACATGAATGTAGTTATAGGAAAGAAGAAGAAGAAGAAGAAGAAGAAGAAGATGAAGAGAAGATGAAGAAAACCAGTTGATAAGTATAAGATAAACGGATGAAGACGAAATGAATGTAGTTATAGGAAAAGAAGAAGAAGAAGTAGAGAAGCAAATAGGAAAGAAGAAAGAAGAGAATATGAAAAGAAGAAGAAGAAAGAAGAGAGAAAAAGAAGAAAAGAAGAAGAGGAACAAAATAATGTAATAGGAAAAGAAGAAGAAGAAGAAGAAAGTGGAGAAGCAATCGAAAGATATACCATAAGACGAAGAAGCAGTTGCAACGCATTGTAATAATTGCTATTTATAGAAGAGAAGGCGTTTGAAAAGTAAAGCATAAACGGTATGTATTCAAAGAAGAAGAAGATTAGAGTGAACATAACCAATTAAAACCCTTTGTATCGAAGAAGAAGAAGACGCTGTTGAAGTCAATATAAATAAATGGGGAAAGAAAATATGTATATAACCGTTAGCATATACGAACAAGAAGAAGACGAAGAAGAAGAAGAGGAAGAAAAGGGTAGGAACAACCTCTTCGATAATTGTAGAACGTAAAAGTATATATAACTATTATCCGCCTCAATTAACTTTCCCGCTAACCCTCAAGTATGGTATCTAAAGACGACACGTGTTTGTAGAAGAAGTGGATCCAGATGTCAAGATAAGTTTCCCACAACTATTCCTTACTAACCTGTCTTCCCCCCAGGTTGTTAAGCGTTTGCCAAATAATCAAGCGCGATTCCTCCGTATAGTGTAGTCATCACCAACACTGATATCCACATAAGATGTATGTGTGTAACTGAATCAAGAGTTCCCGACATATAATTCGACTTGCTATACGACTGGAATCTATTCAAAATCCAAACGACTAATCTTCCTACCCTAATCTAAAAGTAATGGTCACGACGACGCATGTAGGTGAATGAAGCCAATGATGATGCTATTACTATATAAAAAGGTTTTTTTTTTTCAAAGTCCTCCTGGAAAAATTTATTTCCAAAAGAAACTCAAATAATTATTTCGTGCAAAAAATGAGAGTCTGTGTTCATATTACGAACAAGTTTATTAATCTTGCATACTTAGCGTCCATAGATCAATAAGTATAAACAAATAAATCAATTTACATAACTAGAACCGTATATAAATGTGTATAACAATTAAGAACATATTTAGATAATTAGAATAATTAAGAACCATAATAAATCAATGAAGGAAATTATTTTTTTTTCAATTAATTCAGCAACATTGTAGATTGACATTTTATCTTTTAGCGACAATTGTAGTATAACACCTTGACGATACAAAGTCACTCCCGAACTAAAACAACAACGCCCTTGAAAACGCGCGGACCTGTGTGAGTCTCTGTACATATACTCCGGCCGACCCACTAACACACGCGTGCCGATGGTTACCGTCGACGCAGAACAAATGCGCAGTCCGATCAAATGCGTACAAAATCGAGTCACGTGATATCGTTGAGCGCAGAACGCTAAGGCAAAACATCGCACCATCTGTTGTATTTCTTCAAACTAAACTCTAACCTAGCCCAGAAGGTTTGCGAATCTTCCAACAGGTGGCACTGTTCCAGTGACCCAGTGTTAAAACCTGTTTATTATATAACACATAAAAGTTCGTTGCCCTTTCTTATGTAACTCCCAAGAGCAATGACCGCATGATTTATAATTAGGTCATTATTTCAAGTTCAACCAAGCAGATGTTTTTACAAGGACGATGAAAGTACTATTTTAGCGAATCAAAGAATTAGTTTAAGATATTTATTACGTGTCTTTCGCGCGCGTATTTCATTTTAGATTATCGGCTTGGTCGTAAAGTGTTCAAGCATATCGTTATTCGAGATAACGGTTAACATTAATGTTTAACATATAATTTTTTTTTTTTTTTTTTTTGTTTTCGCGCAGACATTTTAATTGCTTCCTAAGGCTCGTGTGAAGGTACACCTATACGTAAAATGTTCAAGCGAATCTAAAATAAAGGTTATGTCACCGAAATTTTTTTTCACATCTATTATAACAATATGAATACGGCTTTTCGACTGGCTTTGGGACGTTACTCTCCTGTTTTTGAATTAATACGTGACTTATATAGACCGTGCGAACACTAAATGATTTTTGATAGAGCGCGCGTAAAGACATACTTATGCGTGGAAAGAAAAATGCCATTATAATTAAAACTATTTTTTTTTCTTTTTACAATATTAACTAATCTAATAAAATGAATACGAATCTCACTCTTGAAACATATCTCCTGGTCTAACGGGACCACTGTAACGTATCCACCTGCACACCTAAGCTAAATACCTATCTATAAAGTTTAATGATATAAGTTTTACGAAAAGCCCAAAGCTTGAGACTTTAAGCTACCGCATCGAGCTTTATTACAACTTCTGTGACTTTAAGCACACACTTTAAGCTTTAAGCTACTAGATGAAAACTTAAGTTGAACTTAGAACTTCGGAAGTATATTTACATGAAAGCTAATATTTTACTCCGTCTATAAATATGCCGTATCAACGTATAATATAACATGATATATATATTAATGAAGATAAAACAATTTCAATTAGCGTTGCAATGGAGCGAAACAAAGGAATATATAAAAACCAAAGAAGTCCAATTTTAATTATTCGTTACTAAGAGAATATATATATTGCGCCCCCTATTGCTATTTTCGTTAGCGGAGACTCAAAATGTTTCCTAAATTTTCCATCAGGTGTCAGTAACGTATATTTCTAAAATATAATTGACAATTTCATATATGGGCCGGTTTTATAAGAAAAAAATGAACTTAAATTTCCTTTGTAATTCAAGATATAAAGTAATTTTAAATCAAACTTATTACACTCAAATGAAACGCGCCACGTACTGCCGCTTACTATAGACCAATCCTTAGCGAAGGCTCAAACCCTTTCTTGATTCCCGCTAGGTGGCGGTAGAAACATTTCAAATATCTAATATTGAATGAATAAACAATGTCATATGAATAACCATCGCAATTAAGGAATATATACAATTCGAAACACGTCTTTATAAGAACTTGATAGGAACAAATCGTGTTTTCAACGATTGCCTAATGATACGCAATACAAACATGTAACGAGTTCAAATAAACCACACATTCATGTTTTAATAAAATAAATATAAAATCCAGATGCATTTTTAAAATATATTACTTGTGGGGAATTCCTCGTACGATTTGAATTTATATCACACTGACAATCGTGATATCAAAACCCCATAAATACTCCGATCCCAATTATTTCCAAACAATACAAATCATATAGAAATCCGTGTATTCAATCGCCAGTATAGATAACAAAGCATTCTTTAGCATAATAATACATCCGCCCTGAAGAACCTCTCGCACATTCCGAACCTCGCGACATTGAATATGCATAATTATACTGAATTTTAAAACCCACAAACAAACACGAAACACTCTTCGTCAGTAAAGTATTCCATTTTAAAGCCTTTATATCTTTGGTAATATATGAATATCGAATTTAAATGATTTTTCATATGAACAGCGACAGAATTATATATTTCATAAGCGTTATGCAATAATTCACAGTCGCCACATTACGATTTCTTGTACATTAAATCCGAAGCGCGTATAGTAATAATTATCACTAGGCCCAAAATACGTAACAAAACAATCCACAGCATATATCAATAATTGTTACGATCCAGAAAGTTCTAAATTGAATACACGAAAAAGGCAATAGAAATAAATAATATTGAAAATGCTTAGCTGTATCTTCGAGTGTTGCTGCCTCTGCGACTCTCTGATGGTATTTCCGTCCTCTCTCCACAAGAGCCTCCGGCCAACGTTGATGCTGAAGAAAGAAGGGCGATCCTCGAATTTGTATGGCTTATATAGTCTATATTTCTCGCCATTTTTGACTCCAACCAACGTGTAAAAAGCAAAGTCTAACTCAGAAAGCCGCTGATTCGTCGAATTCGTTCCGCGAATCCACGTTCTTGATAGGCTAGATTCGGTGCTCACGGCCCGCGTCTGTGATTGGACAATCTCGTTAACCAAAATAACATAAAGCCTGCTTTACACGCCCGCGTGCAGAGATAATAAAGCTCGTCCGCACCTACCTATCCGGCAAAATATTTAATTATAGAGTATTTAACGGTTTGTGAAGCTTCTCTTTATTATAAACTTTAGCAGATAGATATTTTCGTATAATTTTTCAGCAATGTCTATTTGAATAGGCCAATATCGTTACAGTAGTTGCGCGCTGCGCTGTTTATTTTATGTATGCAAAAGCACTTACTTTTAACACACTTACGGAAGTAAGTCTGCGCACACAATTTTTTTCCAACAATAAATAGTCTACTTAGCTTTCGTTTTTGCCTGAGTTTCAAATTTAAATAAAAAATATAATTATTATTAGTTTTTCCTGCCTAACGATTAATGCGTATAGAAAAAGATTAATCATTTTTATTATTATTTTTATGATATAAGGTGTAATATTTTTGTATAATACAATATAATAAAGTTTTATTATAAATATTATATTTATCCCTGTGAAGTCAAATTGATTAAATATCTTAATTAATTTTTTATTTTAATTATTTATTCAAAAAATGTACACATAAACACACGCACAACTATACAAAATAATGTTTTTTAAAAAATTTATTGTAATATGTCAAAATACGTTATTCAATCAATTTCTTCTAAGGATTTTGGGCTTTCCACATGGAAATTTTAATTTCCCCGAAGAGATTTTATTTTATTCTTCTTTAATGCCTTGAAAGTTTTAGTTTTCTTCGAATAGAGTTTTCGTTTTAATTTTAAGTTTTAGTTTTAATTTTATCCGAGGAAAGTTTTATTTTCTCCAATGAGAGTTTTTCCGCCTTGTGAGTTTTAATTTTTTATGAAGAGTTTTAGTTTCGTTTTGGAAGGCTCGCTCTTTTTTTAAATAGAGTTTATCCGCCTTGGCAGTTTTAATTTTCTCTGATCAGAGTTTTTGCCTCGGGGGATTACAATGAGTCCAATATGGCCGCCCAAAATGGCGAAAACTTTAGATTAGTGTATTTAGAATTTTGCTAAGTTTAGTTAAATCAGACGAATGGTTCGGGTATTGAGATTCATCGTTAATCTAAAATGGTCACTTTGGATGGATAACTTCATTAAATATTCAAAAACCATTTACTTGGGGTTCGTTCAGATAATTCACGATAAATGAACGAAACGAAGTTAAATAAAAGTTTTCCAAGTTTCTGTATTCTATATGGGGATAATTATTATTTGCAATATTTTTTGAGAATGTTATAATTTTTAATAACTAAATTACTGGATTTTGTTCGCGGAGGGATCATCATTAGAATATTGCTTCATCTCTAGTCAAAATGTAGAAGTCTCATTATCAACGGTGATATCTATCTATAAATTGATTTATGGGGACGATAAATTAGTGTAGTTTTATTGAATGAAGTAAGCGAGTTAAATAAATACCACATATACAACATTTCAAATTGGATAGATATGTGACCTATCATGGGTGGAATCTGTGAACGTTATATTGTGTAAAATAATCACTTAAGTCAGCCAATAACAGGGAATGCCCCAAATGCCCCAAAAAGACATTTTCATTTCATTCATTTCCCATATAAATAGTATCGATTCTGTGAGAGATCTATTATCTAATTTAATTAATAATTTCTTCAAAAAATAAAAATAATAATTTATTTCGTAAGAAAATTTCATCAAGCTCATGCTGACAGCATTTTTCAAGCATTATATAGACAAGTGCAGAATACAGAATAAATTTGGCGATGCTTTTAAATAATCCATAGACGAATAATCAATATCGATGAACGATTTTTTTTGTGCAAATAACAGCATTCTTATCTTGTTTTTTATTGATTCGTCTCTCAATATGAACATTTCAAACCCTTAGTTATTTTTATTTTTGACAATCTTGTTGGTCTATTAGTTAAGATAGTCTTCTATAGAATTGAGCCTCATTCCAAGACTTATCTTAATAATACAAACTTTTAGCTTAGTTTGAAAAGAGAAAGAATATTGATATTACATATTTATATACGATGAACATATCTCTATTATAAATATATACATTTATTTACTTACTTAGGATTTCCATATCGAATTTAGCTCAAAATATTTTTATACCCACTTATTTTTTTTTGAGTACCAAAGTAATTTTTTATTTTATTTATTTTTCAAATTTAAATCAACGTTCCATTTAGTCAGCCTTTTTTCCATATAATAAAATATAAAAAAATAGTAACTTAAATTTATTTCTATTCCTTAGAAAATTATCCATTATTTCGTATACTTTTTATGATAAAAACCTTTCCGTAACGAATTTATACAAATATATTTAATATACAAAGAAAATCTATGTTTCACGGGAAACGGCAAACAGAAAAAAAAACATAAAATCACGATGTAGAGGAACACGGGGCGCGTCGGACACGTAACGGGGGCATAACGGGACCTTCTTTTTATACTTGTCTTTCGAGAATATTAAAAATCAACGGTATTGCTATTAAATATTGTTCCATTACAGCAAGCAAGCCGATTTGTTGACTGAAATGTAATTTTACAAATTTTAAGAATATAAACAAAAAATTATTTTTCACCAACTTACAAATGTCGTGAATTATTGTGGCTTGAACTGATTTTGTTTTTCTGACGCTTAGTCTTTTTCGGATAATTTACACATGTTATAAACTTGCGTTGTTACCTTTCTTGATTGTATACTTTCATTGTATATCGTAATGGACCTGCTCCACCGTAAACAGCTTCAGCACGAATTTCGAGGACACTCTCTTAAAATCCTCGGCCAATCCCTATCTTTACCTTATTCGCTAGTTCTTGGACTGTGATAGACTAGTTATAGTTTCGACTTGTTGAGGCCGTAGCGGTATATGGGGCCATCTTTACAATTTGTTGTTCCATTTATTTATCCGTGAGATGCACATAGCACCATTCCCGAAAGCTTCTTGGATCTTGTGAATGACTTCCAAAAAATGAAACCTCCCGCACTTAATGTGTTTGTTAGGATAAAATTAAGGGAACGATTTTATTTGTGCAGAGTGCTATTTGCATTAAATGTAGTAAAGCACCATGATTCAAAATTATGTATATAAAATACAAACAATTTACACTAATTTGCTAATTTTATGGAAAAGCTAATAAAATCAATTATTAAATTTAATTTATGTATTGAAAAACAAGGTAAAAAAAAATTCAAGTGAGGTGAATTTGAAACGGTTTTTCTTGCGGCTAAAATGATTTCAATGAAAATGACTCAAAATATGTAGAATTTGCCCCATTTGCTAAAATATGTAGTATTGAATGCGAGTATATTTAAAAAATATATTTATTTCACGAGTATAACATTGCAGTGAATTTATTTAATAATCAGTCCATGTTTAGAAAGAAAAAAGGATACGCATTTCTTCATTACCTTTTCCGTTATGCCCCGTGTTCCCCCATTCTAAAAAATTGTACCTCTAGAAAAAAGAAAAATTCCGTGTGCTTTTACGCCTCAAATAATGATAATGTCTATTGCTTAATTTGAAAGACGAGTTCTTGCGAGGCATAAATTAATTAATAAAATCATTTATACATAAAATAATTGATTACATTTTGTAGCATTTTCTGACTGTTTTTACTCGATTTAAAATTTAAAATTTTCACATCTTATTGCCTTCAGGATATTTAATTTAATTTTTTTATTCCTTTGACGGCATCGAAATTTTTGGAAGGGTAATTGACTTATTGGTGTGTTACTAATTTATGGTGATTTACTCAAAAAATAATTTTCATAAATCAACATTATATAAAGATGTTCCTCACTGTATATTAAATTAATTTTCTTCTGGAATATTTTATTCAATTTACAGTATTTTCATTTAATTTAAATATATAGGTAAGAAGAAAAATAAACATACCAGAAAATCCCAAAAAACACCATTCTTCGAAACTTCAACACCACTATGAAAATGATTTTTTTATTATTGTAATTAAGTTTTTTCTACACAACTAAAAAAATGAACCATATTCCTAAGATACAATAACGGTATATTCATTATCTACGTATTAAATTTATGTATATTGAAATAAATGCTCATAATGCTGCTGCTTACAATGCTTATAATTCTAATCATTATTCACTTAAACAAAGGTGCTTGTTGGTCTAGTGATAAAACACTCGCCTCGTTATCGAAAATAGTCGTAAGTTTGAGTCTACACCAAATCAGAGTAAATAGAACTTCAGAGAATGTCAAAATAGAATAGACTACGAGCCAGTGACCGCAAGACTTACATTATATTATCAAAACTGGAATATTTTCTGTAGACATACAGGTAGTAGGTAATAAGTAACAGGTAGTAGGTAAAAAATACATGTATGTAGAAGGGTTTGGATATTATGATATTTGAGTTCGGGGTATTTTGGCAGATAATAGTTAATACAGGTACAAAAAAATGTGTATGTAAAATGAAAAAATAACAAACCTGTGTTTTTAATATGTTTAACAGGACGGTACTGTACACTCATATTATGATGCTTTTCGTGGGTCATTTCTTCTGTCAGACGCTTTGAAGGTCTATAAATAATCATGTCATTTACGTTATAGTAAAAAATCTGAATTTCATATATTTTATTCGGGACACTATTTAACAGTATGACCTGATACCTTATATTTTAACGTTTAACATATTTTTGTACTATGTTACCTGTTGTCTGCCAAAATCCCCCAAACTCAAAAGTCGTAATATCCATACCTCATAACAGTGTGAGTCTACAGAGAATATTTCAAGTTTGATACTATAACGCAAGTCTGGCGGTTGCTGGTTCTTACTCTAGGCTTTAGAGTTAAGAACGCATAAATAAAAATCACTTAACTCACAACGTGTTTGTACGTTTAAACAATGCATATTAAATATCCTAAATTGTTGGAGAAATAAAATTAAGTTATTTAACTGACACAATTGTTCAATCCGATCTTTGTAATGGATATGGATGACGATGGTTATATAGTAAAATACAATCATATTTTTATATATTTATTTATTTGTTTGCAAATATAACAGATACAAGTTAGTGTGTATGTGTTTGTAAAAACAGACAGTATTGAACATATCGACTACGATGTAGTCGAGAAAACGGCGAATTTGTTTTTTAATTCACAGCATAAAATGCGTTAATAGTGTCACAAGAGTCTAAAATAATAGGAGCTACACATAATCCAAGCCCTTTGAACAACCTAGCAGATATTAGAACGAAACATAGGTTAGTCTATTCGTGAAGTAATCATATTCACTGAAATACGCGAGAAATTTCTAGAACGCGACCTGTTATAGATTGCCGTAGAAGCGCGCACGCTCAGTTTGTTTTGAAGTTTAGTGAAAGTCACAGATAAAAGCAAAATACCAACGAAAACCAAACTGGCGTTCGGAAATAAGTGCGACCACAGACGTATGTATATTCAGCAGGAGTATAAAGTGTTCCACAGACGAGTGATTAGTGCGAGATATTGTGAATTTAAGAAGAGATCTCCAGTTAAATTCGTGTCCGGTGATTTAAGTAAATGAATAGAACATTAATTTAAATATTTAATTTAACTCTACTAACCACGATCCCGTAACAATAATGTTTTTTAAATTTTTATTTAATATTGAGACAATTTTATCAAGTTCCAAAAATAATATAATTTTTAAGGATTTTTTACGAGCACAAACATAAAATTTAATAGTGTTATTTTTGTTTTATGTTAGAACAATATTAGAATTACGCAGGTATCGTTCAAGTGATTATTCAATAAATAAATACCAACAGTAAAGTTTATTTAGAACAATAAATTTTAAAATACATAAGTAGCTTTTGTAAATAGCGTTACCTATTATTATGGATAATTATTCTTTCACATCGGTGACGTAATTTTCATAATTGTTGTAATATTGTAGTTTGTAAATTAAAGTATAAATACGATGCGTGCTGTTGGCTGTGACGTATAAGAGATGATAATTAATCTCCCGGAATGACATTAGTATCGTGCGACACGTCATACTAATGGTACCCATGCGATTGTCCTTGATTGATTATTTTTAATCATGCTCAGAGGTATTCAAAAATGCGTTTCCATTTGCAATAAATTAATTTTATTCAAATGTTTGCCTTTTCAGAAAATTGCTGGTAATTAAATTTACAAGTATTATCATTATTACGTGTATCATTTTTAGATTCATTGTAACAGCATATTTTTCAGAATTTTTTGAGTTTGTTCAAATTTTTCTGAACAGTAGGTACCTACTGGTTTTTTGTCACAGGGACATCATTAATCAATATATATTATACATGTCTCACATAGACGAAATTATATTTTTATGGGAAAGTAGGTATGGAAGTCTTTTGGACGTTCATAGGGCGTACGATCTATCGTACGGCTGGCTTAAGTAATCACTTTTAAATAATGTAACGTTCACCATTTACACCCATTATAGAATACCATGTCAATCAAATGTTTGGAAGTTGTATATATTTTAATTTTTACATGTTCCGTATAATGTGTAGTAATAATCCTCAGCGCGACCGGCATTCAAAGCTTTTTCATTCCCCCTTAAATGACCACAGATGTCACTAATGAGATAATTATTTTTTATGAATGGATTTTTTTTTAGCAATATCCTTATATGTGTAATGAGATTCTTCCGAATTATTGGTATTACACTATAATAGTAGTCTTTAAATGTCATTGCCTTTTGGATTACATACATATTGGAAAGATTTGAAAATATATATCATATTTTTAAACGTGACAAATAACAATTTAGCAAGGAGAAATATTTTTTGAAAATCAAAAGTTCATTAGAATCTTGTAACCCTTTCCAGATTGCGCCTGAAGTAACCTGCTCGAATTGGTCCACGCCACTGGAGCGCGAATAAGGAGGAAATGCGACGAAATTGCGTTTCAGAGATATTGTTGAGATAAATCTCAATTCTGTGTACAGCAGTCACAATTTTGATCTGGAGATAATTTGACGATCACCGCTTGACATATGCTAGGACGACATAAGATTTACGCTCCGAAGCTAACACCAACTTAACGACGTTGGAGTTTGACAGATAAAACATGGTTTTGATGTGATATTGATATGATAGTTTGATTATTATTTTTTGGAATCATTTTAGGAGTGATTCACAATGATTGGTCAAACATTACAACAAAAAAATGGCATATATGATTCGATATTTCCTGTTTTCGCATGACTCTTCTCATTATACAAACCATGATGAATCAGTCTTCGAAATTCTCTTGAGGCAAATAATTCACTTATATATAAGTATTCAAAAGATATAAAATTTTACAGAACAGGAAAAAAATAGGAGAATATTGTAAAGAGGTGATAGAATTAGAAGGAATTACGCACTATCGAAGTCTCTCGAAATGAATGGGCTATTATCGTGAATTATCAAACCATCGCGACGCGACATTTACCTATAAAAAGGGACGGGCCGGCTACTGCGTAATAGTCTGTGTTTGACCATTAACGAATGCGACATTACCTGCAATAAAAACCGCAGCGATGTGACGAGCGCATGTTTAACCGAGTAACAGATATTCGGCACGAGTATCAACCAACAAGCTAGAAGTTTTCTAGTGCGGATTTTTTGAGAAATAAATAAAAACCCATGGCTACGTACCGTGACAATATCTTAAAAATAAATTATTTTTTTTAAAAATTTAGCATTGTTAACATAAAAATAATTTTTATCGAGGATTACATTTTTTATTATCCTGATGAAGGATTAATTTTCTCTGTAGCTGGTTAGTTTTAAAAAAAATGTTAATTATAAATTTTGTGGTTAAAATGACGTGTTTTGCAAAATATTAAACATTAAATCATAAGATTTTCTGATTTCTTCACTTCACTTCATATTCAATTATTATTTTTAACCGTTTAAATAAATAAATAAATATATAAAAACATAAGTAAATAAATATTCAGTTTTATGCACCACAATAATTTTTTTGACAATCGTAAAGATTTGTAATTGTGTAATTTATAGAAAGGCACTACGCGTAAAAAAATATTAATATGCAGCCGCTGAATTCCCGAAAAAATAATATTTGAATTTCAAATATAGGTTGGTGATATCACGCTTAAAAGAAATTAATCTTTACTTAACTGCAAATGTCAAAAAATTTTAGTTTTTGAGACACGCATTAAATTTCAATTAATAAGAAACACACTAAAAAAACTTTTCTACAATTTTTTCATTGTCTACGAAAACGGTTACGTATAGAGGATTGCAGATCGATTTGAAACACATTAAGTAATGTAAAATTCTGTCTCAACTTCAATCGCGTACAATTATGGCCTAGATGTTGAATTTATTTGAAAATAATACCTCAGTATGACTGAAATCGATAGAGTTAATGTAGATGTCAAAAGATATCAATCGTTATATGATAAGAAAATAAGATTTTTTATAGTTCTTGTTTAAGTTTCACATGCAGGGTGTACCAAAGCTAGTAGCAGAAACTTGGCTGGTAGATTCCTGCCTATGTTATAAGTCTAATATGTTCAAGCAACCGTGACCTAATATCAATAGTTATGGAGATAAGCAGTATCAAAGTTTGCATTTTTTTTCAATATTTCTGACTTATTTTTTGCAAAAAGTTGAACTATAAATACAGTTACTTATATCGATTATGAAAAATTCATTTGCTTCAATACAACTTAAATAAAATGATAAAAACTTTTAAAAAAAAATTTTTTTTTTTCAATTTTTGTTTGGTTTTTATCATTTTATTCGATTTATATTAAAGTGAATGACCTTTTCATAATCGACATAAGTTAATGTAATGATTCAACTTTTTGCAAAAAATAAGTCAGAAATATTGAAAAAAAAAGGAAAATTTGATTCTGTATATCTCCATAACTATTGATATTAGATCATAGTTTCATTAACATTTTAGACTCATAACATCGGCAGAAATCTACCAGCCAAGTTTCTGCTGCTAGCTCTGGTACACCCTGTATAATAAAAATAAATAAAGTTTAAGCTTTATGATATAAAGACATATTTTTTCTATTCGTTGTCATTAAAACACATTTTCTGGCTGTCAAAAACCCATTCTTGAATGAAAATTATACGAAAATACGTGCAAAACACAATTTCAAATATCTCAAAGAACACAGCACACACAATTTTCAAATTAATGACGATTGATTTTTTAGATGATAGTGAATACACACAAGAAAAATACATTTATTTTGTATATTTTAATGCAAATTTAAGTTTTAATGTAATGTGATGTATGATTTTCCTTTAAAATTTCCTTACGCGTAACATATTTAACGATACGGGGAAAACGTAGATAAATTAAATATGAAATACTGGAGATACTGTGTCCGAAGTGGTTATCAGAGTGATGGGAGTTTTAGTGTTCATATTTCAATTATTTATGAAAATCCCATGTCATGTTTGAAAGGACATTAATAAAAAAGGTTAAAAGACAAAATTAATGAAAATGTTATTAAATAGAAGAGACTTATTTTGATTTTGTATTGTTTCTTGTAATGTTGATTTGTATTGAGTTTTTAAGATTTACGTATTTAATTCATATTGTGTACGAGTATTCTGGTGATTATAATTTACAATGTATATAAGAGACAAGTTATTAGCGCCGAACAAATGGCCAAACCCCCCAAAAACAGATAGAATTCTAAGAAGTAATGCAAAAAAAGACCATCAAATTTTTCGAACTGAATTTTCTTGGCTCTGAGCTGTCGGCCTTAAACAACGTGTTTTCACGAACGTGTAAGAGCGATACTTCAGCGATAAGTCATTCCCCCCCCCCACCCCCCCCCCATGAACAGTGTGATCTGTTTGAAACGTCGGGAGTACAACGGTCCTTCTCAGGACCAACTGACGCGGGATAACCGAGAAAATTTACCTTTTTTATATTCAACCCGAGAGAATCTCAAAGCTAACACACACACACACACACACATATATATATATATATATATATTGATGCACCTACGGACAAATGTCCATATGATGTTTTGTGGGTGTGATATGTAAAAATGAGAAAAATGATAAATAAACAATAAAAATAAAAGAACTGTGTGAAGTAAACAACGTAAGGTTTTATTCATAGTTAATTACAATAAACTTCCACAAAGTTAGTCACGAAAATTTCGAAATATTTTCTGGAAGAATCGGTATTCGCACTAACCATTGATACTGTGGCTAAAATAATGCTGTCTTTCAGATTTCACGATTTTAACAAATATTTCCGCACACTGTATTCTACTGAAACCCGTACAAATGATTTATATTCTCATAAATAAACGAGAGAGCGGGACACGCGTCTCGTTACTCGCTCCCGCCGAGTTATTGCTGCATGGGCTGTCTTAGGAAAACGAAATAAATATTAATAATTGTTTTGCATTCTCCGTTCATTCAATATCTCTACCCGTTTT
This sequence comes from Agrypnia vestita, assembly GCA_016648135.1. NCBI lineage: Eukaryota > Metazoa > Arthropoda > Insecta > Trichoptera > Phryganeidae > Agrypnia > Agrypnia vestita. The sequence continues at coordinate 24,008 of JADDOH010010433.1, forward strand.
CGAGAATTTTGACTTAGCTGGTGTCTTATTTACAGCCTCATTGGTTTACATTACAAGATATTCAATATTCATTCGAGTGTATTTCGACAAGTTTCCCAGTCACTACCAAGTGGTATGAGCATTACTTATTCAAAGCAAAACTTTCTGGAAGTGTATACACGAAGGTTCTAACCTTGACTGTGTAAATAAGTGACTTACTGAAATCGATGTAAATAATGATCGATACTATATTAAAAAATTGAAATGAAATACTAAGGTTCAAAATTAAATGAAATTGAAATGTTTATTATTTTGAATCTCTAAAATGTGTTGTTTTTGTATGAAAATATACTTAATGTAACATTCAACTCTTAATTCATTTTTATTTTCTCATTCTGATAAATACATACCTGGTAATAAAAATGAAACGGTTAATTATATAACATTCTGAAGGTTAGTAAATCAGTTCACAATAATAAATACAAAACTTCTTCAAATATAGCAAAATTATTTTGTGGTGACATAATTATAATTTATATAAAATAACTTTGTAAACACCACTTTTTTTATTGAAATAAATTCAACATATTTCGAAGCCAATGGCTTCTTCGTCAGGATAACAAAAAAAATACATAGTTTGTAACTTCGTAAAAGATGAGTAACTTAGAAAATCAACATTATTATTATATTTTTTTAATTGCCCTTGATGTCCTGTTTTTCTCATACAGTTTTCTCATTTAGAATAGTTTCATTTCTCCCTGGAGAAAATAAAACCGTCGATATTAACTGATAAATGGAAAGTGGAAAACTTGAAATGAACGAATCATTGTGGAATATTGTATACTGCCACTGTAATAATCAAATAAAATAATTTCGTTGTATGTCCGTCTATCCTTCCGTCCGTGTATTTGTCTATCTGTCCGTTCATAATTTTGTGTAACGTCCGCAATTCCATTCGAATTCACGGCTAAAAAAGCAAATTAAATAGCCGGAACTAGTGCTTGAACGCACGTTGCTCTGGCCGCCTCTACGTGGACCACCGAAAAGATACTATAAATATATAATAAGGCTTAGAAAGACGTGAACCAATGTTCTGTCATGTTTTGATTTGTCTGTTTTGACGGGTTACAGCTAGAACATAAAAATAATCTTACTTCAAACACCTGATCCGCCGTAAATAATACGATTAATAATAAAAATACGCAGTACTATTTTATACTATAACATATCTAACACAGAAAAATAAAATTTATTTATTCGAAATTTACTGCCAAATAAATATACAAGTCTCAAGGGTAAAACTTCATCCATTTAGACTAGCATTAACATATATACATATAACGTTCTACTGTTTCTTCAAATAATATGCATCGTTTTTTATTTTAAAAGCTTATAAATGCGTTATCTTAATAGCTTACGTAATCTATATTATGTCTATCTTCAATTACGAAAGCTGTCAATTTTAAGTTAAAATTATTAAACATTTTCATAAATTTATTAGATATTTTACGTTCACATTTATCAAACGGCCAGTGTCATTAACGACCTGTTGAAAATCTTAAACTGAGATACATATTTCAATGAAAGTAGAAGTAAAAGTAGCGGCTCTATTTCATGGAACTCCCATGTGTCGGTACTTTTCACTCGGTTATTTATAATATTAGTGTTAATTTATTTCGGCAGTCTGAATTGTTATCTCTGAACATATTTATTATTAAAAAAATAGAGATGCGTACACGGAATACACCAATACCACAGTATAGTAAACATACAGTATTACATCTTCATACAAACAGCCGAAACGACGCCCTTCGAAATCTCGGTATACTTCGGTCTGCGCGGTCGCCGCGGGGCTGCAGTAACGTACGGACGCAAGCAGTGTGAGACGGTCCCGCGCATACATTTACGTCAATTTATGGCACCTCAAACCCTAAAGAGTCAGTCAATGAGCAGCCCTGGTGCGTGTTTAACCAAGTTTAAGTACCAAGCGGCCGTAGGTATTTATTTCAAGGACACTGCCGAGATAACATACTGTATACTTTACTATACTGTGTCAATACAATGAATACACGAAAAATTTGGTGGTCTCTTAGAAAAGATTCCAACTCCTAACTAGTAGATCTATTGTTTTACCACAAGCACATATTAATAAAATAAAATAAAATATATAGGTATGTAAAAAAAATCAAAATAGTAAATATTTGGTTTCAGGGTTATTAAAATACAATGCTAAATGTCCACGCGTGCAGCTACAAATCCACATTAGAACCTTTCCGGCTACTCGAGGGGTCCCTTTTGAAGTATGTCGGCTTTCATCCCTCGATACATTCAGATTTCTTTTGAGATTTCCCCGTTCCTGGGCCCGATACGTGGCCGGCATTCGGGCCGGGGGATGGGCCCGAAATACACGTATTTATTGATCTCGTCCCCTGTCATTGATAAGCATGATTGAACGGACCACCCCACACCACCTTCCCTCCGCCATCCCCAAAGAAACCAGATTCGCTTACACTTGAAAAAACCTCGCGTTCGTGACACTCGACTTTCTTCGTAAAATTGTGTTATTTATTTTTAATAGAGAATGTATTTAAAAAAATGACGGATTTTTATGGAACCATTTCTGATAGTTATGAAAATTTCGTTAGAAAAATAATTTGCCCTTCAAAAACCTGTTTAGACAATAATGCCGAAGATGCATGAAAAGTGATTGCATGAACAGTTTAATAGTAAAATTAAGAAAAACGCACACATATTTTTGCATCTACAAAATATTTTTTTCTATAAAGCAGTTATATTTCATATTGTGGTGTTTTTTCCTGATCGTATAAAGGTCTAGATACTCAATAATCTCCGGCATTATCATAACGCGTTTGTTTTGGACAGAATACAACTATATACAAATACACAATTCAATTGAGTTAAAAGTATTTACTTATATCTATTTGTTGATTTTGCAATGAAAATCACTGATACAAAAAATGTTATGGAAAAATATTTTAAGATCATTATCGATCAGCTATATATACTAGACCCGAACTGTAAAGAGACTTCAAAAAGTATTGTTCTTAATATTTTAATTCATTGTAAATGAATTTTAGTAGATATAATATTAAAAAAATAAGATTTTTTATTTGTATTACAACTTCAATACAGAATATTTACTCTTCTATAGAAGTGAGCGCTTGTAATTAGAATAGGAGTAGTAATGCTGAAATTATTAAAAAATCTTTGATTGCTTTTTGCAGGTATTTTTTATCTGTAATCTTTTTGCTGTTATCCGGTAGGTTCTTTAAATATTTTTTCCAATATATTTCTTTTGGGTATGATTTTTAAACCTCTTCTTTTTCCTTTCACTGTCCCAACTCATTCCCTAAGTAAGCTGTTGTGATCAGCTACTTTCGTTCTCAGGTTGTATCTTCTTCGGTTCTGGGTGTCTCTTTCATCTAGGCCGAATTTTGGAGCATTGAGTCATTCAGGAGGTTTTTGGTCTTCCTTTGTATAAGTGTCGATGAAGCTCCATAGATATTGCCTGCTTAACCATCTGGTTTGGTCGTCTGGTGGTCCCTGACTTATGTGCCCGTACCATTTCAGCTGTTATGAATGCGTGAAATTTTAATCCTATTTTTTAGTAATACTTCTGCTAACCACCTAAGCATTCACATTTCTGTTGTTTCAAGTTGCCTAGAGTTGAATTTAATTTCTAATTTTGTTTTATTTATTTGTTGGGAATTTGGTTTTAAAACTTAATTACCAACAAATTTTATTATTTAATTTAGTATTTGGAGCTTAGTACTTCAGATTATAACTGTACTATAATATGATTTCTTATTTATATTCAAAGTTTTTATAAAATTATTATTCACATGAAGATTGTTATTACGATAAATGAGCAAGATACCTAAAGCAATGTGTATTCACTGTACTCCAGCTACGGCAAATGATTTCGTGAGATAAAATCACCCCTGTGGAAAATTTCGTCCACAGCCAGATATCAACAGCGGTCCGTAATGTCATTTGTATATGAAAATACGATTTGTGAAAAGCGGCCAGTTTACTCAAAATAATTATTTATGTGCGATGAACTTTGCAGTTTGAAAGTCTCACGAAGTCCAAGCGTCTATAAAGGAAGCATGAATATATTTCATTTACACGTCGTGCAATAGGAAGAATGTACTAGTAATATATTAGGACTGTAATAGATGAAAGAGAGAAATGAAATTTACGCTAACGAAGGGGTGGATCACATGAAGATCTTAATAAACAGCGCCCTAAAGAAACTTAAATCTCATCCTGGTATTACAGGGAATACGGCGGGCTGTGTGGGTCCCGTTTTCATCTTTACAACTAACAAAATAAGTATTGCGTCCCCTGAATGCCATCGCAAATAAAGGACTTATAATTTTCGTGAAAATTTTTGATAGGTTCTTAAAGTTCTCTGCCTAGATATTGAGTGTTTATTTTATATAATAAAATTGTTGTTGCTATTGTATTTTTGTTGTAAATTATTTTTTTTTGTTTTCATATTAAGTCAGTAAATGATGAGAAAATCTGGTTTACGTTTATTTTTAATTTTAAATTTTTGGATTTTAAAGTGATATTATTAATAAAAATGTACTTTGTCTTCATAACGTACATCGACATTTAAAATGAAATAAGAAAAATTGTTAATAGTAAATTGAATATTATAAATATTCAGGTCCTTTATACAAATAGTTGCCTTTTAAATTTGTTTTCATTCATATACCTTATTATTCATTTCCCATATGTTATTTTTTTATATTTTGATTGTCTATACTTTGATTTTTTTAGTTTTCATTATATCGTGACGAAGGGGCCATTGGCCCTGAAATATGTTGATATTTTCAAAATATAAGTGGTAAAAACAACGTAAATTTTTATTAATCATACTTATTTTAATTTTTAACGCTACAACAGATCACTATGCCTAGATACCATAACAAAAAATATAACAAAAATGACACAGAAATGAGAAAATCGCGTTGATCCATCGTGACCTCACTAGTAATCGAACTCAGAACTCCTGGTATAAGAATTCAGTTTTATGCCCAAAGGCCACCGGAGTGTATTTTTTTTAAAATTTTAATGATCATGCGAGAGGGCTTCCCAGAGGTCTACGAAGAGAAGACTGTTATTCAAATTGGTCTGAAAGATCCATAGACGTTTGGATTGACCAAAGCATTGGAGGGAAGACAACAAGTTGGCCAGCAGACTGCCTTAAAAGAGATAGCCAGAAGTCTGTATATTTATCAGCGAGCTTGCCCGTGGAAGACTTTCTGCGGTAGTGCATGGCATATTGTATATAATTACGATTTATTTTTACCTAATATTACAGTCTATAGCAAATTTAATCTATCTGTAGTGTATTTCTATTTTGGCCATATTATACGTCAATATGACAGCCTCGATAAGGATCATCTTGGGTGCAATTTTGAGATGAAGAATGATAAAAGTACGACAGCAATGAGAGCAATGAAGAATTGTATTTAGATGAAGACACCATTTAGTCAGTTTGAAAAAGTTAAGGAAATCAAAATATTATCTTTAATAATTTTCAGATACATTATGCTGTAGTATACCAGCCTAGTGAAAGAAAGTATCCTAAGCCTATGTTTTGACCTGGAAGATTAATAACGATGATAAAAGGATGTATTGAAGGTTAGTAGGGAGTATTTGAATCACCTACGTGGGAATATTTTTAAAGGTGTATTATAAGTCGTGTCTCTTATGATAATTTGATCAGTCATTCAAGTAAGTACGTGTGATGACTCAACTATTGAAAATGCTTGGGTTAGTTATTGTTTTTTTATAATAAGGGTGTTGCGTGGCCTTCCCTTACATTGTTTGGCGAGAGTAAACCCCACAGAAAGGTGTTCTCTCAGCCTGAAGTAGCAATACAAATGCTGCGATCCCTACAAAAGCTGTAATTCACAAAAGACTTTGGTAGTCTTTGGTATATTTGAGACAAATCAAGGGAAGGAAATCAATTCGGTATTTTTGTTGTAAATATTGTATATAAGTTAATAATATAAGGTATACCTCTCCCTTTGATCCCTACTCAATAGAAACCGTTTCTTGTTTTTTTTTTAAAATCTTTCCATGTATTTTTTCAGCGATAAGGATAATTTCGCATTTCTTGCATAAAATAAAAACGTGTTTATTATTTGATGATGATAAGATTAAAAAATAGTGAATAAATCATAGGAATTAATTTCAATAGAATACATGTTCTATTTATTATGTGTATGAATTTTCTGAGTGACTCAATTTTTTTAACAATTTTCGATTTTTCGAATTCTCTTAGGATGCATCCTACAATTTTTCGACGCCGCCCAGAGACTGGCTGATGGACCGGCCAAGTCAAGGATGCTCCTGGCTGTGCTATTGCGAAGGTTTTCCTAACAGCAGACAGAGTCAGAGGAGAATCATCACAACCCTGAGCTCACTACGAGAAATTTTACTGGAAAAGAAATAATTTTATTTAAATTAAATAAAAAAAAGACTACCGGGTGCTATTTAAATATACTGTTTTTATATTCTATTTCAGATAAATTAACTTTAGTTTACCCTCCAGAAATACTAGAAGTGTGTTACCATACAATTCTTTTAGTGGGATGGTCACTCAGCATTATTGTCCAATACACAGAATTCAAAATATGGGCAAACAATTTTTTTTTTTAATAATTGGATGATTTATATAGCGCCGTTTACATACTCACCTTAAGGGTGCTTCACACAAAAATTTATGGTACAATACAACTTAGTGACTAAGAAACATATTTATTATTACATATTCACTAGATAGCATGCATAAAAATGGTTAAAACTATACTTGAGGATGCCAGTAAGCTATGTAAAATCGAGGGTAGAAAGCCAAAAGGGTGTTAGTGATTATTTTGAACTTTACAGGAGAGCAAAATAAAGTTCTGTCAGTCTGATTTTCTCAACGTTTCTTTTATTAATAAACGATTTCCATATTTGTTTATCCAAGACATACATGGAAATTGTTTAGTAATAAAAGAAATACTGACAAAATCAAATTGACAAAACTTTATTTTGCTCACCTGTAAAATTACAAGTAATCACTAACGCCATTTTGGCTTTCTACCCTCGATAAACATAATAATGTACGTAAGTCATCCTACATACATAAAATTTCTAATAAATTTCCTTAATAACAGCAAAGTAACTTTGTGGTAACATCATCTATATTAATAAATTAAATTTGTATCAAGCCACTCATTCATTAAATTATCAAATTGTTTCAGGGCCTGTGGTCTCTTAATCAGGATACAACCTATAGATACTTAAAACTAAAATTGTGTGTATAACATTGACAATTAACAAAATAAATAAATAAAAATGAGAGTTGAGTGACTGAAAAACCAGCGGTTTGGTTGTCTATTGTAGAACTATTACGGGCCGCAGTAAATAAAGTGATGATAACCAACGTCTGTTGAATGAATAAGGCACAAGAAAAAATAAGAGAATGTCATATTTGAACATACATTAATATGATCTGGTAAATAATGCCACTTTGCCAAAAGCATATCAATTTTGTATCAATTGTAAATTTTGTAGTGGTGGTTTTGTTTCTGTACCCCTTATATCATCTTATTTTTCGACCATTGAATAGAGATATTTAATGCATAGCTCATGATAGAAACGAAGTTATGACCTGAAAACAGTCGCGTTGACCAAGAAACTTTACACAATATTAAGCTCTGAAAATTTTCTGACGCTCTTTTCGCTTCGCTAAATTCAATAGACTTAGCTGCTTCAGATAAAGAGATTTTTCGCTATATATTATAATTGAGATAATATATAAAATTACTTGTACATCAGTAAACGAGTAAATCTCGTTAAAACCGGCATTACATGACTATCCTTACTGTAAAATAAATAAATTGTTGACTATAAGCCTATAATTAAATAATTAGCATTCATTTGAACATCTAATACTAAAACTCAATTAATTATTCAAGGTGTAACTTTCAAATATAGGTACAAAATAAATTACGGAACTAGCAACCCCAATACTTCAGACGAATAAGAAAAATAAACTGTTCGCCAACTCTCGTAATATTATATAACGTTTTTTTCCAATTCTTCATATTCGAGATTTTCGCTGCGGCCTTTGCGTTACATTATAATACATCCTACGTGTGGGGCGTGAAGGGGAAACCGGCGGGGGGAAGGGGGGGGGGAGCGTGGAATGTACGGGAGGAAGGACCCCTATTGGGAATAAAACTTCTGGTACTAGACTTAAGTAGATATCCTTGTCAACCGCGACGGACGAAATCCTCACAAGAATACCAAATATTGACGAGGTCTTGTAACGAGGCCTCTGATACACGTTGCTACATCCGCTCAGCAAAAATGTTTGCGTACCCGGTAAGAGTACAGCCTGTTTGGCTGACACCCCAAGAATTAATAGGATTTTTGTGAGTAATAAAAAATGTAGTTGTGAACTAGTGACGCACAGGAACCTTTGTTGAGATGAAGCGGTTTCTTTTGGATAAGTGTAGTTGCTTCTATTGATTAATGTAGAGATAATATTATAATAATGTTGAATCCTATAATGGACATAATTCTAATGATATTAAGTAAATAAATAATGTGTCATTGTGTCAATAAACAATTGAAAAGACTTGTGTTGGGGAGGAGATCATTAATACCTTCGAAATATTATTTGGAACAATAAACAGAAGCGTTTAGAAAGTAAATCTGGATATAAAAGACGTGTGTCAGGCCAATCATGACCGGTGGTGCAGAAACAAGGGCTGACACAAAAATAACAAAAAGTCTACAGAATACATCGGAAATGAAAACATTAAGGGCAATCACAGGGATAATGTTGAGAGATCGAATCCGTAATGAATAAATAAGACAGATCTGTGTCACCGACGATATTGTCCGATGGAGCAGAGCTACAAGAAGATTCTGGAGAGATCAAATAAACAGAATAGTCAACTTCGGAATCCCTTACATTGCATCCAAAGAAATCCCACCTGGTCATCTTCTTCCTGGAGGCCTGTCTAAATGATGGAGAGATAGTTGGATCTTGACGTCCCAAGAGTAGCAGCTCTCTGCCATAATAGATCAATAGATATAGAAGAAGTGGATGAAGAAGAAGAGGAAGAAGAATAAAAAGATAATTTATTCATAAATCGATGTAGTTATCCATAATTAAAACTCTTAAATTTATCATGTATAGTTCTTTTGTGTTATACATAGTTACTAAGTATGTGTAGTTTTTAATGTTCTCTTATACCAGAACGCGCCTGGGGACTTACGATTTTTTCTTTTTTAATTATATTTGTGTATATTTTATTTATTTGTGTTTAAAATATTAATATAAATAAATAAATAAATTGAAAAAATAATTGGTAAAGTAAGTAAATGTTCACCTAGTGGCGAAATAATATAAGTTTCAAGTGAATATCGATTCAAAGTATTGGGGTGCATGCTCGATAATCTGACTGTTATGAAAATAGATTATACTTTAAACACTTTTCTCTCAGAAAGTATGTAAACCGTGTGGAAGTTAGTGGTCTCGATAGATTGACGAAAGATGTAAGATTTTTCTAGATTTTTTATGATGAGAATTTTTATATAAAAACTCACTAATTAACGTATTTTCCAAAAAAAAAATTGAAATATAATTTATTTAAAACTTGTAAATTTCTGTTTGAGAAAAATGTGTCACACGTTTCATCCAGGTGTGATCAGTTGGTACCTATATTGAAGCATGAGTTGTACGTAAACATATTATTTGAATTTTTTTTTTGAATATTTATCTATCGCACCGATTCTCTGCGCAGGTAGATAGGTAGGTACTTGGTATTTTATCCCTGGAACGTATCACAAGGTATCTGTTTTGCTCTTTCTATATGACTTCGCCAAACCCTGAAGTACATCATTTGCGCAACATCACTATACTGCCCTTATAAGCATAAAGGCAACTATATGTAAAAAATCTCAAAATAAGTTAAATGTGACGTAATGTTCCATAAACATTTTGAACCATTTGACATAAAGCAAAAAGCGATATAAAATTTATTTTAGTGCAAAAAACATCACAATTTTATAAATTTTCACAAATTTTTTTTATTAATTCTAAGCAAGAATACAGTTTACGTTTACAGTATTTAATTACATTATCATTAATCGAAAAATTAATTAAAAATTGTGTTTTTTTAGTAAGCAAGGTTCGTAAATAAATAAAGGACTCGAATCTCAAAATGTAATTTTTTCAAATAGCCTTTATGCTTACGGGGGCTTTATACATATCTAGGAAAAATATTTTAACAGCCTACCGGATGATATCAGAAAGAATAAAAAAGAAAAATGCCTACAAAAAGAAAAAAACTCAAATAATTTCACTTCTCTTCTAAACACAAGCGCTTACTTCTAAAGAAGCTATGACGTTCTACATTTGTGTTGTAATATAAATAAAAATTTAATTAACAATATTTTTATATGTATGCTCTGAGAACATATGAATATCGTATACCTATACATAATAAAAATATCGTTTACTTTCATAATATAGAGGTAAAATTACCATCGAAAACTTTTATATAGAGGTATCATTACTAGCTGCGAAATCCATGAATACTATGTCATGGGAAGGACCTTAAATGTTATTCTGAAATAAGCAATATTGGTATTTCTGTATCTTGACAGTTATTGACAGTTACGATAGTTGAAATGCAGCCAATTTTGAAGTAATATGTTTGACAGGTTTGAATTTAATGAATTCAATCAATTAGTAAGCCCATTATTCATAATTATGAATAAATTAACATTTGTTTACGTTTTAGAGCTTTCTGATTGATTGAATTCATTATTTTAGTAGCTTGTTGGTCTTGTGGTTAGGACTCTTGCCTAGTGATCCGAAGGTCACGGGTTGGAGGAATTAAAATGTTTTATAATAACTGTCAAGATTATTAGAATTCAAGATACAAAATAGTAATATTGCTTATTTAACAATGCGGCTGATTAGAGGCGACATCTATCGCATCCAATATATATTTCAAAAATATATAATCTAATTTTTAATATATTTATTATTTGAATTAAAATTGTTATGGTTGTTTATCTGTCATGTGAAATATAATAAAAAAATTATCAACAAACTTGTCAATCTAAAAATGATGAAATCCCAATGAATGAAATGGAAATTATATCATAATTTTTAAAAGTATTTTTAATATCTCTTTGTAATTGCGGAAATATAAGGAAAATTATTATTTTGGCCTATGGAACTAACTTTTGATGTTTTGAGTAAATTATTTATACACTATTAGATTATCAAATCGCGGTCAAAATTTCCGTACTGTAACGAATTTATTCAGGCTCAGCCAGACATCAGAGGAAGGGGATAAGTGATGAAACTTTTAATGGCTCCCAGAGTAATAGTTTACTTGCGTAACATTAATATATTTTGGTTGAATGTAAGCAGGAGGAGTTGGTTTCAGAACATATTTATTAACTAAATGTTTAAAATCTCGGGAGAAAGAGAAAGCATTACTCGCAGTAGGCACTCTATTCATTCACGCATGCTCCTTCAGTCAAATCATCTTAGAGAGTGATGGTATTGCGAGCACCATAAACTCAAACCGATTCAGGGGTGCATTATAATCAATATATGTATATAAAAAGAAACCCGTGTTTCCCTACCCGCCAAGTTTTTTCCACAACCAGTCACAATCCTCCTCTATCATATCGAAGATGCATACAAGATCTGTGTTATCTTTATAAAATCTTGAATAACTTGGTTGACTCGCCCTATTTATTAGAGCAAATAGGTTTAAGTTGTCCTAGACACTCAACGCGTTCAAATAATTAATTTTACGCAAACTTTGGTAGGACTAACTACTTAAAAAACTGCTTTGTAATTCGTTGCACCTCAAAATACAATATATTAAATTCTACAAAGAATCTAGACATTTTTACTGACGATTTGCGTTTATTTAAAATGAAACTCCGTAATCTCATTTATGACTATTGATTTGATACTTCTTTAATTGAATCCCACCTGAATCCTTGAATCCTCTCCCCACCCCTCCCATTTTATGCATCATCATAATTTAAATCTTTGAAATATTTATTATTTATCACATATACTTTATTATTGTTTTTTATTTATTTATTTTATTTTTTATTACCAGCTTCGAGGAAACTTTACTGGTCATACTCACAAATATTTTTTTGACATTATATAAAAAAAATTAAAATTGTACTGTATGTTTCCCAAATAAAATAAAATTATAAAAAAAAAACAACCACTCACCGGTGGTTATGGTGGTGGATAGCCCTTAGTGTCACATCGAAAATATGCGAGTTAAGGGTTTTTTATTTATGGTTTTTGTGTTTAATTTATAGAACTCCACTCTATAACACCTTAAAATACTTAACCCGTAGAACTTAATAATAGTATTTATTAAAATTTAATTTATTTTAAATTTCGCTAAAAATAAATTAGGTGGGGGTGGCTGTGCGTGGGTGGGAGTGGGTGACGAAAATGTACTTTCTGGCACATGTTTTGTTATGGAAAGGCCGCAAATGCTTCAGATTGTTTCAAAATAGGCGCGCTGACTGTGTCGGTGAGTATAGAAGGTTCCGGAAAAACCTGCTTTAGAAAGTTCTGGAAGGAGAACGTTCTAGAAAATTCCCGAAAGTTCTATAAGGTTCTAAACTGAGTGGCGGAACGTGTCGGTGTGTCTAGAAGGTTCCTGTACATTCGAATTTCTTGAAAGTTCTGGAAGGAGAATGTTCTAGAAAGTTCGCGAAAGTTTTATGACGATCCAAACAGTGTTCTAAAAATCTACGCGTGCGAAGCGCGGGCACAGCTAGTCCAGTAATATTTTTTCTGTGTGTTCTACCTGTGCCTTCATTTTTAAAAATAAAATTGTTGTTACTAAATTGTGTTGTTAATGATGCTGTAGGACAGGTAAAGCCATGTGCGCATCATTTCTCACAGCATAAACGCCAAAAAAGTACAACAAAATGCTGAACTATTCGAATGAACTAGCCGCAAGAACTGACAACTAAAGAAATATTCACAGATTACAGAACTCTGTTCTACGTCAGCCAAGAGATGGACTTCATTCCGCGCAGCTATCAAGTTTCGTAGACCCCAAAATTAAAAACCATCTTGAGGATTTTGCCAGGAAGCGTTAATAATTCAAATAGATTTTTATTAAATACCTTCATGGTGTGAAAACTTCCGTCGCATAATGTCTGCATATTTCGTTGTATAACTAAAATTTAACCTCAAACGCACCTAAAGAATTATAATTTTAAAAATATAAGTGAAGTAATATTTGAAGACTTAACCAATAACCGTTTTTTAATTATATTATAAAAACATTAAATAAATCGAAGCTGCATCACATCCTGTTTGGAAACAAATAAGAGTCCTGCATCCATTGGAGCAGGGTCCCTGACACCCGAGGGGCGGATTTTACGCGGGGTGTGGTAGGGGGAGGAAATGAAGGTAAGGTCTTTGAAAGAGAATGGTTAATCCGAGTCTTAAATAGACCCAGTTTGTAAAAAGGAGGAGACATAAATTCGAAAAAGCATTTCACGTTCCGGCCGCGCACATAAATGACTCATTCTCATGCAATTGGTATCAGCTGTATATACTAGATTGAACACCATGGTGTTCTGCACAACATGGAACATTTTTTCCATTTAATGTATCTGAACGCATCAGTGACGCATATGAATACCATTTTTTTTAACGAAATGTACCTGTATACTCGTACATATATGCGTTTTACATTAGTTATAAATTTAAATTTTGAATGGAAAAAAATTCAAAATAATTCTTCCACCCTTACATATAATAAGAAACACGAGAATAAATTCTCATTTAAAAGTGGGTAAGCGTGTAATATAAATGTGTATTAATTAAATTATATTGAATACTCTTAAGTTTGTACATTTTACCAAATAAATTAAATAAAAAAAAATAAATAAATAAATAAATAATAATAACATAATAGATTGTGCCCACAGAGGATAAAATTGTACAGAGATGAACAACTAACCCCTTTTTCGGCGAGGGAATTGGGTCCTTATTTCTCTAGTCTACTAGAGACTTTCTCTCGCTCTTGATCTGCTGTTGTTTTATCAAACATAAAAATTTCGTTGTCTGTCTGTGTGTCCGTCCGTGCGTCTGTAAATTTCTGGAATTTAAATTTTAGATTATTAGAGTGTGACCCGCAATCAGCGCGCGGTATACGTAACGCGGTCATGCAAGGCAAGTAGTTATTATTATTTCCCGTGATTTTTCATGGGTATACGGCTAGTATACACAAAAAAAGTTTGTTGGAGATTTGAGTAAGACACATCTGCTCTTGCTACAGATACCGCCCGCTCCAGCCTTCGTGTATTTACTTTTCTCAGGATATCCGGGGCGGTATATTATTTCCGAAGTTCCAGGTACCTATCTCCTGAAATCTCCATCCCATTCCAAATATTACTATGATCATCACCCATTCTCAGTTTAGGGTATCTCGTGTTGGGTTGTATACATTGAAGTTATTATTTTTTAACAGAATGTTAGTTAACTTTGTAAAAACCACTACCAGATTTTGGGTCTACCGGTTTCGAGACGTACCCGTGTCTTCGTCAGGACCAACACCACACTACTATATTCACATCACTATACACCCCATACCATAGTATTGTTAAACTTTTATCAATATAGATCACATGCGTGTTAATCTTGTCAGTGACAAAAATGCACTGATTAGCCTACTGAGCACTCAGGAATCTATCGGGAGAGAGTGAGAGGGGGCGGGGTCTAAAGTGGGTGTTACCAAATCTTTTGTGAAAGTTAAATTAAAATAATAATTTTTTTAAATAAATATATACTCGGAACAGTGTTGTCACGTTTATTACGTATTCAATATTCTATAAGTTTTAAGGATAATAATATACATGGAATAGATTTTCCACATTAACTTAAATCAAGAGGAATAAATTGATAGAATATCAAATTGGAGACAGTACAAATGAGAAAGCGAGTATAATAAAAACTTGGTTTTTATGGGTTAGTTTTTATGTATTGAAACACTGGATGTTTTATATGAACCGTATGTGTGTTTTAATATTCGATTCTCGACATTTCGAGTATCACAGCGTCATCAGGAGAGTGCCGTAGCGCCGTGAGGGTCAAGGACGTGCCCACGGAGATAAGGCATTCTCCTGATGATGCTTTGAGACCGGCAACAAAACGTCG
Source organism: Agrypnia vestita (assembly GCA_016648135.1). Classification (NCBI taxonomy): domain Eukaryota; kingdom Metazoa; phylum Arthropoda; class Insecta; order Trichoptera; family Phryganeidae; genus Agrypnia; species Agrypnia vestita. The sequence goes on from JADDOH010010433.1 coordinate 39,261, forward strand.
AGATTCGAATCTCAATACATTCGTACAGTTATATAAAATATCAGTTGTTTCAATACCTAAATATGTCAAACAAGCGTAAAATAAACCTTTTATATAATATTTATGCTTATGTTTTTGTGTACAATATTAAGCCATTTATCTAAATTTGTCTTTATACTTAAATGACTTTATACCGGCGTAGCTAACCGCAAAATGCGTCATTAATTTCATTTGACGTATAAAGTTAATCAGAATTTAGCCGGAGGTGGTGGAACAGCCCCTAGACGATTTTATTTTGTTGTTTTTTTTTACGACAGGCTTTAACGTGGAGCATTTTTTACAATTCAAATATACCTTGGGAGCGAAATTTCCGCGCTCCAGTTCTTGGGCTCAATGCGTCCTGGTTTTTTCTCATTACCTTCAAGTACGTAAGATAACCAACATGTCGGAAGAATGCTCGCGTTTGATCTGGGACTATCGCGAACCTTAGCGGAGGGTGGAGGGCGGAAGCTGCCCCGGGGGCGGGAAGGTAAATGTTTCGGTAATGAAAATGATGATGATACATACTTACATGTTATATTTCGATATGGGCAGGCAGAGAGCAGGGACACTCCGTCCAAAGCGCCGTGCAGAACATAACATCTGAGATATAAATAATGATGGGAAAATGGCTCTTACAAAAATTTGTTTAATTGAAAAGAGTAGCTTGTCGGTCTTGTGGTTAGGACTCTCGCCTCGTGATCCAAAGATGGCGGGTTCGAACCTCTCTCCAGACCAGCAAACGCTTGTGCTATGAAAACAGCTTAGTTTGAAAATATTAAGAATATTGATGTGACACGTATTCCGTGTTCGAATCTCTACTGAAAAAAATAAAAAAATAAAATAAACTTATTTGCACATTTGTTGGACTAACCATAATATTAATAATGGAAAATTGAGGTAAAAATTTTGATTAAAAAAATTAACAGTGATTATTAAAAAAAAACTAAGTAAAAATAGACTGAAAACCGTAATATAATCTGATTTTATTACACGACTATCTATAAATTCCATCAGAATTTAATTAAATATATCCGCGCTTAAAATATCAGGATCAATTTAAAAGATGCACAGATTATTACATATTTCTTCTGTTTGAAAAGTCAGGTATTATAAAAACAAACATTTATTTAATAGAAAATATTTTTTGTCCCCTTCGTTTCGACGTAACATTTGAATACCAGTTTTTTGTAATCTAAGAAGGCGGCCCGCGTAGCGCAGTGGTTTCTGGTTTCTCACACCCGGGTTCGATTCCCGGTGATGTCACAATTTAATCTATGTGATTTACTCAAGCTTGGGTGTTATGTGATGTACGTCGCTTCTGTAATTGGACCTCTTGGCCTATTGAAGCGTAAAAAAAACCAATGTTATTTTTAAATCCATTCCAGGATACCAAGTTAGTCCTATTTTTATAGCAGAAGCATTTAAATTTTTTGAAAATCGTAAGTTAAATATATGGAAATCTTTTTTATGACGACCCAGGGCTCACAACCTGTGAAAGCTGCGTTAAGTGATCACTCTACATAATGCAACGTTCACCAATTTCATCGTAAAATTATCCACACATTATCAAAATTTTGAAATTTGTATATTTGCTCCAAATTGAAACCTAAAATTTAGAAAGACTTCTTTAATTTATCTAAATTATTTTTATAATTTTTTTTGGAAAGGTTTTCCCGAAACATGTAGGTGTAATTAATAAAAAAATATAAGTAGATACGAATAATACGAGCAATATTCAATCATATTTATTATCATATTTTTTCAAATTACCTAAATGTATTATAATATTCTGTCAGATAAGTACTTAAATTAAAATTGTTTTCATAATATATATTTACGTACAGCTTAATGTTCTAGATGCGTGCGCACAGTATGCATAATGTTCAGTAGAACCTCGTTAATTAGAAATTCAAGGGACCCAAAAAAACATTTCGAATTAAGCGGAACCCTGTTAATTCGAAATTCAAGGTAAAAAGAGGGTGATATAATTGCAAAATTCGCTAAAAATCATAAAACTCATGAAAATGTTGTGGAAAACGTCTGTATTTTTGCATATTTCAAGAAATCATTTCGAAAACGCAATAACTTTTATATTACTTAAGTCCAATATTAACATATTTGTTGTTCTCACTTGCATAAAACATAGAAATATTTTTATCCATTTCGTTTATTTAAAAAATAACCGATTTATGTGAACTAAATGTTCCGATTTACGGCGCAATGGGCTAATAATTATTTCGAATTAAAAATTACTGGACTTTTCCAATTATCCGGGTTAATCTACTATTATTTTACATTTTGGGACTTGGATTTTAAAAATATCGAATAATGTTTAATTCCGTATTATCGAGATACGAATAAACGGATTTTTAGTGTATAAGGCTACGCAAATAGAGGTGCAGCCACGTGTTAATGTCAAAACCGCCTATCTATCTATCACAAATCCTTATTATATTTGCCCTAGGTGTATTAGAAGCTAATTAAATTTGTCTTATTTTCTTTCTCATTTTAATTAATACATGTTATTATTTCATTATTTATGTACAACATTAAAAGAGGATCATCTTGGTTTTTAAAGATGATATAATGTATCATTTGGTAAAACGTTTTTTGGGGTGTATAATATTTTCATATAAATACAAAACACGATTCTGTACTTCATTTAAATTTTCTTGTACCGAGCACATAAATTTGAGAAACTTAACCCAAATTCTGAAAAAAATTAAACGTTCCTTTTATTGTGTTTTGCCTCTTAAAAATGTAGGATTCCCACAAATCGTAAGGCGAATAAATCTAACCGCTTCGTGCGTGCCTGGGGATGTAGATGTAATTTATAAAAAAGGTTGATTTAATTGAGTACTCGTGTAATTCATTTTTATTATAAAATTAATTGCATTTCGAAACTATACGATACAATTTTATGATTTATACTAGCTCGAACGTTTACATGTCGATTCATAAAGAATAAGTATTTATTTATTCATTTAAAAGTCATTTAAAAGAGAAAAAAATAAAACTGTTTTTAAAAAGAAGTTACGGTCTTTACAGGCAGTTGCGGATCGACAAACAACGAAATTATTATTATTGGAATAAGAACATAAGAATTTTGTAGCATGGGATTTTTTTCGTGGATATTTTGCCTATTTGGACCAAATGTCCGTGGACCTTGTGTGTTTTGACCAAATTTAATGTCAGTGGACTTTCTATCGTTCTCAAAAAAGAAAAGAAATAATTTTTTAAGTTACGGACGTTACAAGAAGTTACGGACAGACAACGAAATTATTTTTATTGAGATTCTTCATTTTAAGTATTAAAAAAATATATTTTATCACGGGTTTGCCACGTGATTCATTTTACACATGTAAAAAAATAATTTTATCGAACATAAAGTCACTAGACACAAAGTGTAGTTGGATAGTATTCTCTAAATTGCGTTCATTTATTCGGTGGAAACTCTACTCTACTACTACTCTCTGGTAACATCTATACGCCGGTTATCTAACACACAAATTCGCATAATTTACTTATATAATTATATTCGGATAATTAATAAAATAACAATTTTTTAAGCTTCTGTTATGCATTCGCATATTCTAGATTTTTCTAAAACATTATAGAATCATTGAGACTGTTTGGAAACTTTCGATTATATGCAGTTCCTCTCATTTCCAGTGACATCTCGTTGAAATATCTAATAAACCCCTTCAAGCAGTCGTGAGAAACACTAAACGCATTTATAAAATATATTTTTGAAGGCCTTATTCTAATGGTCAATGTCCATGAAATGCAATGCGACGATATAAATCTCAGGACAATCTATGTACATGTGTTTAGATTTTGAACTGGGCTAAACTCAGAGACACAGTTTGATAAAAATATACAAAAACTTTGATAGCGAGTCGATATGATGTGATACAGATACGAAATGTGGATACAATTTTAAATTACAACCAAATTTTTATTGTTTTTATTTTATTTATTTATTTATTTAATATATAGGACAAATACAATTCTTATTTGTTTACATATTAGATTTTTTTAAATACTTTATAGTCATATAGGACCTCATCAGTGAAGTCCGCAATTATTTATCCACAATTATTTATTTCAGAAATATGAGATGAACAGAAAGCAAAACAGGTATGTTCACGAAAGAGAGTTGTCTCCAAAAAGTATCATGTTAGCATAATCCGTATCTCAGAAATTGTCTCGAGTTGAAATTCTCGTAAGAAACTCATCCTTGGATAAGGGCCGTATCTAAGCAAGCTTGTAATGATAATAATCATAAATAGTAATTTTATTCCAGCGTAATCAGGTTGAATGTGCAAGATCTGGTCAGCCATATAACTAATATACACTTTATTTATATTTTATATACAACGAGAAATTAAGATTTATCATTCAGTGAAAAATAAAAATATGAAAAGGTAAGTTCTTGATATTTTAAATCCATTCTAGGACGGACACGAAAATGACAGACTTTATTAAATGAACAAGAAAATAAACCTAGCGGCAGTTACACAAAGTAGGTAATATGTGCCTATCGTACCAGAAAAAGTAGATTGCTCTAAAAATTTGATAATATTTATGTTAATCAATTAATAAATTAGACTTATACATAACGTCGATATATTTACGGAAATGCAAGAGGCCGCTATAGCGTAATTGTCCCGGATAGGAGGAGACCCGTGGTTCAAATCCCGGTAGCAGCCAAATATTTTTTTAGTATCTAAAAAAATAAAAAAATATTTTTAATGCAGTCACCGAGGATTACTAATTTAATATGTACGGAATTCAAGATTTTATATATCTATCCCTTCAAAAATCATATTTTCTATAAATTTAAATGCTTACGTTTCCTATAAAATCTCTAATTTAGTAAATTATAAATTCATAATCTTCGGTAAATGTATTCAATTTTTTTTTGATATTGCATGCTTTGATTTTATACCCCACAAATGGTCGTGTTTATTCTCTATTTCAAAAATGTACTATCAGAACGAAAAAGTTTATTTTCCACCTTATTTGTATATTTTAAAGATAGATAATAAATGGAAATTAAATATTGTATTTCAAATAATTCTAACATAAGACAAGGAAATCCTCAAAGTTTTTCGGCATTCAGAATTTTTTGGGAACCTTTTGTAAACGACCTTTCGGGTTTTAGCGTTTTAGATCCCATTGCAGAGTCTACACCACAATATGTCCTCGAAAACGCTAACTAGAAGAAAAAAGTAAGTAAGTAAACTTAGCATTTCATGTATAAAGTCCAAATGCTCATTTTATAGGTATATGGTATATATATTTATAGGTATAGGTATATATATTGTGAGCATACTGAGAAAAGTTAAAGTCTTATTTATTAAAAAATTAAGTACATGTTTTTGTATACATTCAAACTCATATTAAAGTTTTGCAATACATAATAATTTTAAGTTTATGTGTCCTTGCGTCCATGTAGCAATAGTGGATTATTTTTCAACAATCATATTATGATTTTGTATGTAACATGGTAAATTTTTCATAAAGTAAAAGTTTGTAGGCTGACTATGCAAACTGAACATGCGAAAATTTTGAATATATTGGAAATTATGTTGATGTTTATTTTTTCACGATTTAGTCAGATAAGTTCCAAATCGTAAAAATTTGACAGAGTAAATTTTCTCAGTACACTCATAATAATAAATATTAGCAAAGAATTCGATAATATTGTTCGATAATATTAATATAAAAAAATGTACTCGAAATGTTTATTTTTGATGTTGGCTTTGTCAGAAAAAACAGAATTTTTAACAAAGTAATATCTTATTTTCATGTGAACGTCTAAAATAAATCCTCTAATGCAGTATCCACACTTGACTGTAACCCGTTCCCTCCCCGTGTTGAGATTATCGATAAACATCTTAATCCATCAACATGTAATCCTATATCCGTCTGATATGGGTATCGTGTGGATGTAGTCTCGAAGTAAGACCCCGTGGGCTAATGGGTTAATCTGAAGTGCTTCCCTCAAATTTATCGGGACAGAGCGTTCATAATTCAGGCAATAAATAAAACATCAGTAGTCTAAGTAGTAAAGCTAGAATGTGTATTTATATTTTCAATATTTATTAATTAATTGCTTCGTGTGTAGTTCATATTGATCAAATTAATGTTTTTTAAAGTAAAAATACATTATTTTATTTATTTTTAAAAATTCTTTCATGTATATCTATCTACCCATGTTGTATACTACAAATATTACAAAATGATTAAAATAATCTGTAGTTCTCTAGAGCAGGCTTTATAGAGAATCATCCGTTTAAAAAATATAATATCTAAATTAAGTAAATAAAAATAAAAATAAAAGGCAAAAAAAATAACAATTTAATAGTGAAGGATCACTGTAGCGAGATAAGTTCTTAACTTGAATAGGTATTGAATTTTGAATAAGGGTTTGAAAAAAAATAGTGAGTTTTATAAAGAGGAAAGATTACTTATAATAGTGTCAGTCACCATGATTATATACTAGAATCGATAATAATTTAGAAATTATAGATTTATTATGCTGTGTGGTCTGAAAATATACCGGTGATGAATATTTTTTGTTCGTTTTTATGTGCTGTTAATAAAACATACAATTTTCCAAAATAAAAAATTAATAATTTCTTAATATTTTTCATACAATTTTCCAAAATAATAAATTAATAAATTCTTGATTAAATAAACCCAAACTAAAAATGCCTTAGACTATATATCTAATATCATTATATTAATAGATATATATATATTATATTAATATATAATATAGAATTTATTATTTATTTATTGGTTTACGCCCATTAGGCTTTTACATAAAGATATAAAATAAATTTCA
>JADDOH010010434.1:0-14961 GCA_016648135.1 Agrypnia vestita
GTTCAGGAAGAGGACATTCGAGAGGTAGCCGTCGACTTTCACGGGGTGGCGGGGATTGTAGTCAAACTCGCAGGTCCAGTTACCGACTGCCTCGTCGTAGCCATGTAACTCTGTGAAGTCGAATTCCATAGCCAATGAAGGGGACCCACCACATACCCTGAGCCGTTCTATGCGCAAAAGCGTCCATATCGGCCCAGCACTTTCGCCGCCTGGTTGGCATTATTTTATGCTAAAGCGACCTCCTCGCTCGGCCTTCATCAATACAACACGCAGAGATGAAAACCGAGCGAGTCGGTCGCACAAAACCGTCATTGTCCCGCGCATATTAATCTTTATTTCAAAAATAACAATACAATATAATGCCAATAATAAAATTTAAATAAAATACATCACCCAAATAAGGCGCAGGACGTAAAAAACACAACCCCTCCGTGGAGGGAAAAAGACATAAAGAAAAAATAATAACAACATAAAAGATTCGTGACCAAAGAAATCATCACCGACGGTTCAAACACTGGTTCAGGAAAAACTACGGAGCAGGGCCCCGTAGGATCTCCCAGCGGGACACCCAAGTTCCAACAAAGTCTTTAAGATGTCTAAAGTTAGACTCAGTTCTCACCAGGTCGACATTTGTGGGATGCCGACCTGTCTCAAGCGGCCCGTTTATACCTTCAATCAAGTCCTCTCTAGCATCCCTCAACAGAGCACACTCCCAGAGGATATGTTCCGGGGTCTGGGCCACACGAGCGCAGGCGCACCAAGGGTGAGTGGAGAGTCCAAGATCATGTAATTTGGACCTGACAGTATTTGTGCTGTGTAGTGATCCAGAGCCGGAAAATACCCTCCGGACCCCTTTCTCTCTTTCACCATCACCCTCGGGAAGAAGGAATGGGTCCATCTCCCAGTGGTGGCGGCGGCCCATCTTTCTTGCCAGACTTCTAACGTAATTAATCTAATTCGTCTGCCCAACTCCCCAGTCCGCTCGTTTTCCAGGAGCCTGAGAGTCCTACCAAAGTAGTCAACTTCCAGGCCCCGCCTCAGATTACGGCGAGCGCTGGTCTCTAAGACCTCCAGATCAGCAGGGAGCACCCCCGCTAATACTGGGAGGGCCTGCCCAGACACAGTCCGATAAGCTCCCGTCAGCGCCAACAGGGGCACTCTCTGACCACTGTTGAGTGCTGCAGCGACCACCCTAGTTCGGAGTCTATGCGACCAGACCTGAGCAGCATACGTGACCTGGGCCACGTATGTAGCCTTATAGACTAGTCGCATAGCAGGCGACCGGATGCCCCACTCTGCAACGCTCATCCTCTTCATGGAGGTGAAGAAGACCCCCGCTCGTTCGGAGATAGTCTTGACATGAGTCAGGAAGGAGCCCGACATATCAAAGGTCACTCCCAGATACTTAACATTTCTTTCAAATTTGATATTTGTGCTTCCCATTTTCACGATCGGATTTCTAACCTGACTCAAGCCACCCTTCATCTTCAAAGCAACCGTTTTCGAAGGCGCCAGAGTAAGCTTGTTTCTTTTGTACCAATCAGTAATCATCTCAATCGACCTATTGCTCTTGTCTTCTAATTCTCTGCGAGTCTGTCCAGAAACGAGCAGTAGAGCATCATCCGCGTAGGCAATAATTATACAACCATCTGGCAACGGCAACAGCAGCAGGTCATCAAACAGGATGTTCCACAGGGTTGGTCCGAGGACCGAGCCCTGTGGACAACCCATGTCCAAGGGCCTAGTGCGAGACACACCACCATAACTAAGGGTCACGGTCCGATCACCGAGGTAGCTTTTGACAATGTCAAAAAGATACCCCGGACACTGCCGGACCTTCAGCTTGGTGAGTATCATCTCCCACCAGGCGTTATCAAAAGCACCCGATATGTCCAAGAAAATCTCAATAACATACTTCTTACTATTATTCTTCACCCACTCTTGCGTGAACATCATGGCATGCTCTGTGGATCTACCCCTAACGAACCCAAACTGACGGTCACAGGCCGGCGAGAGATTTCTCTCAAGCCTATTGCGTACCACCGTTTCAAGTACCTTCCCAAAAACGGGAAGGAGCGTGATCGGGCGATACGCACCTGGATCAGACCGCGGTTTGGAATTCCCCTTGGGTATGATTGAGAGCACCCCTCTCTTCCATACTGTGGGAAAAAACCCCATACTAAGACATGTATTAATCACAAATAAAACTTCATTTCTGGAACACCTCCATACGTTCTTCGCAATTACGCCCGTTATCTTGTCCACACCGGGGGCCTTCTTAGGACCAAGGTTCCTGAAAATGGCACCCAGCTCAGCCTCCGTTACGTTTCCGAGGTTCCCGTGTCTCCAGCAGCATGGAACTAGTTGGGAGACGGGCCAGGGCACGGATAAGCCGATGGTGGTCCCCCTCCCCCTCAGTCCGCTCCAGAGGCACGAGCCTCTCCAGTAGCCCATCCAGAGTAGAGATCAGGTCTTCCGTCGTCCTCCCCCCGAGGGATATTCCGGATAAGAGGGAGACGGGGTTAACGCCACCCCTCCGAACAAGCCCCGTAATCCTCCAAGGATCAGCATTCCCTACCTCGGTCACCCATTGTTGCCAGTGGGCTCGTTTGGCACTGCGGATCGCCACCGTGTAAGCCGATCTGGCCGCACGGAGATTCTCCCTGAGGATCTGTTGCTCCGTAGGAGATACAAGATTCTGTCGGGCAACTCCACAGTTTCTATATGCTCGACGGTAAGCTGCACGCAGCGCCCGTAGATCATTAGACCACCAGCGGGCAGAAAAATTTCCGCTCGGACGGGTTCGACCAATAGCGAGGTCTGCCGATCTAACTACTGCCTCGTTTAGGAGCTCACCAACTAGGGTTGGGTCCCTTGCACTCCTTTCGTATATTCCTCTCAGTTCCTCATTCATAGTCAAATCAAAAGCATCCCAATCCACGTCCCTGGACTTGAACATCCACTCGTCTCTTGCAATCCTAGCCGGGGCTCGCGAGAGACGAAAAGTGATCAGACGGTGGTCACAGTTGATGACACCATCTAACACTCTCCAGTCCTTCACGAGTCCCAGCATATTATCTGAACACAGCGAGAGATCAATGAAACTCTCACCACCGGCATACCCCGCAAAAGTTGGCAGCGAACCGGCCTCGTTGAGGATGTTCAGTCCGTAACCGGCAATGAACTCCTCGACGGCGATCCTACGATCGTAGCCGGTATGCTGCCCAGAGTGATCATGCCAGAGGGGAGAACGAGCGTTGAAGTCTCCACAGATCATTACATGTTTCCCTTTCAAGCTGTCCAGGGTACGGGAGAGTCCCAGGATGTGGGGGCCCACGGGGTCACCATACTTGAAGTATACCGAGATAAAGTAAATCTCGATTCCCCCAAGCACGACGGAGACGCACACTCGAAATCTATCGGAGAGGTGTGCCAGGTACAGAGGCTTCATGCGACTACTGTCAACCAGAATCCCCGCACCAGGCGAAACACCCTCCTCGACCATAACGAGGGGCGCCTCGATCCCGGGAGACCTGCTCCGCCAGGTATACTGCTCCTGAATCAGTGTCAGAGATAAGTTAAATTGACTAGTCACCCGCTGCAACTCTAAGGATGCAGCGCGCGAACGGCCAACGTTAACTTGGCCGACTATGATCTCATTAGCCATAGTTGGTCAATTTTACACATAGGTCCACAGCGGCCTGAAATGCGGGGCAGGCCGCATCACCAGTTCTATGGTCTGCCGGTTTTTTAAACCGGGTGCAGGTAGCACACCGGGGTTCAGCATCTTTCTTATTACATTCCTCTTCTTTGTGGCCCTGGTTAGCGCAATGTCGGCACGTCTCTTCTTTTTGTTTACATGACCGCGTTATGTGGCCATACATTTGGCATTTAAAGCATCTCGTAGCGCCCACAAAATCGCGGACGCGACAAGATTGCCAGCCTTCCCTAAGGTATATCCTGCCATCGTCAATTATGATTTTTCTAATAGCCGGAAGTACGGCATACACACAGTTTACAGTGTCGCCATCACGGCGGCCGAACATACTGACTCTCTTGGTAGATTTCTTAAACTCTTCTACTGACACGTTTACCTTTCCCTCAATGTTAATTGCATAAAACTCTTGCAAAAGAGTATTTTCATCTAGTGACCTAGGTACGTCATATATGGCAACTTTGGGGAGTCTGCCTTTAGGCTCTATCATCAAGAGACCTTTAGACTCAAGCCTTGGTTTGGCTGCCTTAATGGAATCCAGACCAGTATTAGAGGACGTCTCAAGTAAAACCCCTGCGCCGCGTACGCGCCTCAATCTAACCGGACGGAAACCGTCATCTGTAGGTTTCAACGTGCTCATTACTAAAGTCTTAGTAGCATCGGCCGAGGTGCCCTCGGCCTCTTTGGGGTAAATTATGACGGTGGCAGGAGCGGGCCCAACCTCCCTCATTTCACCTCGGATTTTTATTGCGGCTGCTACGCCAGCATAGGAAGATTTTGGTGGCGTCGAAGGAGCACCCTGCAGGATTCCTTTTGCTAGCTCTTTCACTTCTTCCCTCAAAACTGTAACTTCGTTCTTGAAATCGGAATATACCTCGTCTGGGGTTCCTTTGGTTACTTCATCCAAATTTACTTTAAGCTCAGCAAAGGAGTTGTTCATGCTGGTCCTGAACTCCATAAAGTCATTGTGACTTTTCACAAAGAAAGCTGACCTGTGCTCTTCCAGAGCTCCTCTAAGACGCGCGTTTTCTGCGTTCATTTCTGCGACAAGTGTCAGTAGGTTGGCGGGGGTAGCCGACAATCTCGATTTATGCATAACTGTGATGCGACCTTTATCTTTCGCTAGTACAGTCTGGATTTCATTAGCGATACCGCGGGCCCTCTCCAAAAAATCGATCTCCCGGTCTTTATCGGGGGACCCAGAAATGGGTAACATGGAAGATAATTCCTCTAATTCCGCCCTTTTCTTCTTTGTTGGTCGCCCAACGAAGGCGCTAGCATCTCCGGAGGGGGATTGACTTCTACTAGTAGTCGGAGTCAATCCCTGCTCCATCTCGGTGATAATTTCCCTCAACAGACTGACCCTCTCTGGTGTAAGTCCCTTCTGTAATAGAGGGTGTTCCTCCAGGTCCCCTCGGGTGGGTGATTTTCCAGATTTTTTAGCCATAACTGGATAGCCCGGAAAATGGCCGACACAAAGGAGTTTTTTTGACAAGATTCGGTCGGTAAATGACCGAGATATACACAAAACAAAGTTTACAAAGTATAATAGTAAAAATCGCACAATAAATAAGAGAAATTTACACAAAACTGAGTGTTTTCATCGGGAAAGCGCTCCCGAAAAACACAAAACCGAAGGAAAAATCCAAAAAAGCCTAATCACTAAAAAGTTGTAAATACCTACTTAACTACAAACTATACCTAACAACTAAGAGTGTTTTCCCTAGGTTTTCCAACCCAGGGAACACGAAACAGGAGAAAAATTCACAAAAGTTTAAAGGGTTAGAAAGTTGCAAATATCGCACTTATGGTAAGCTATACACTGAATCACAAAGTGTTTTCCCAGGGTTTTCCGACCCTGGGACCACGAAACAAAGGTCGAACTTCACAAAAAGTCAAGGATAAAAAACTTGTCACCTGATCCAGAATTTTCCGGGATTTTTCCGAGCTTTTCCGACAAAGTAGGGATCTAACCCAAAGTCGGAAAATTCACTTCGGAAAACCCCTCTTGTCCCTTTGCACTACCACTGGCTTCACTCAAGTACGTAGGTATTTCACAATAACTGGAGCACTGACGTCATTTCCAAAATTACAAAGTACAAAAACCAAAAAACGCGAATACCGATAGGTATTCAAGACGACGAGGAGCGCAGGGACAGACCAAAAAGAACGTCCAGCGGTGGCGCCTTCTTTGGCACGACTGACTAATTCCATAGCCAGTCAGAAATCACCACTTATACATTATATTTAATTCACTTCGTGCGGTAAACGTAAACACTGTTTAATTTACAAGTTAATATCTCAGCCAGTCATTCTACGTTTGATAAATATCCACGTATATAACTGTGCGCACTCACTTTCATAAATGGGAACTTGTCTATGTTTTTTTAACGAGAAGGGTCTGTTACGGACAGGACAAGACCTGATCATACCATCAGGCCACAGAACACTCGAGTTCTATATGCGAAGCAGAGCGGAGATTGCATTCTCCACAAAGGCCCTTTCAGGGCCGCTGCCGATGGCCGCCCCGGTTGGGGGTGGGTACCGTGCCGAGGACGGCACGCGAGTTTTCGGCTGCGGTGGTCGCTTTGATCGTGGCGGGCGTCAGGCGGCGGCAACCGAGAAGGGGGGAAGCGAATTGGGTGGAAGAGGCTTCATAAAATCACATCTCGCTGGGAGCAATAAAAATGCGTGCACTGCATGGGCTGAAATGTATATGTTTTTTACTGAGAAATGTTATATGAAAATCTTAATTTTCAGATTCTCAGAGTTTCTAAAATTATGGAATTTATTGAATTGTTTCAGAGATCTCAATGAGACTGAATCACAATTGTATGTAATAAAAATGTCGCATTTCATTGCTCCAAGTAGAGGAGAGAGAGCGGGAGGTGATTTTATTCCACACATAAAGAGCATTGATGCCTGGTTGTCGTGACAACCGGATATCATCATCATCAGCACTTGGTCGCCCCCGACCCAGTCGGGGTGAATACCGTGTCTAAGTCGGTAACCTGGGCGACAGGTCTGGAACTCGCAATTAAAAAATATGAACCGAGAGAAATGATGCTCTCGGAAAGTAAAATTACGCCTCGCTTTGAACATGTAAATGTACAACAGTACAGCGTGATCCAGACATGTCTTTCATACTGGCATAATATTGCAGTATAAATGCTAATGAATATCTCTGATTTCAGAATTTGGAATTCCTTGTTGAAATCCAGGAGCTTGACAGGATTGCATCATGACTGTATGTAAAAATGGAATGCCACATTTTATTGTTCAATAAAGAGAAAGCGGGAGGTATTTTTATTTTGCGTAAGACGCAAGTTTGCCCTATTATCTGAACCATTTTGGTTGAACACTGAAAGTAAAGTCATTTTAAAATCCCGGCAAAATCAGTTGCCGGTCACTTTGAGGAAATTACATGGTCAAAAATATTTTATGAAATTTACCTAAAATAAAGTAATAGTTGTCAAGTAAATGCACACACACACACTGCGCGATATAGTGAGTTATCGGCAGTGATATGGTAAAAACACATTTTTTCTGATAATTGAATATCTTATGGAAATTAATCAAATTAATCAAATCAAAAATTAATGCAGCTCTCACAGACTTAAAATCAGACTGAAACCTTTTTTACAGTGTTCTCAATGAGAATACTTCTTAAGTTAATGTGCTTTTACGCATGTAAAGTTGAACCGGGACGCCGAAGAAAACTAAATGAGAAAGTTTTCTCCGTGGCTCCCTTTGAAGGCATATAGCGCAAGTAATATTTACATGGCAGACTTGAAAATATTACTACAAGTCGCGCCCAGTCAATACCTATTCATTGGTAATGCTAAGACATCGATAAACACTTGGTCACTAGTTTTTTCTGAATTTAATCTGAGTTTAAATGAGTTAAATTTCTGCCGAAATCACAAAAATAGAAATAACTTTTGAAAGAAGTGTCCGATCTTAATGAATCTTTTTGCATCATGATCGCAAAGTAAATACCTATTCAGAGAGTATACACATGCTTATATAGGCTCATTTTTTGACTTGGAAGAAAAATTGACCTTTTGAACTTTTCTTAAAAACGCGATAAGTATCAAAAACCACTTTGTCCACAGACGAAAGTGGTATCAAAATACTCGTTAGGGCAAGTACTATGCAGTAATTATGGAAAGCATCGCGTAACAATTAAACCACCTACCTTTATGACCTGATTTAACTTCGACCCTTCACGGTCGACATAATTAAAGCATTTTCATAAATTAGTAGGACCTGCAGGTCCGATGAACTGTGTCACGGCCTTATGCAAGGTCAGGCCTATACGTGACATAGTTTTGTAGCCCTGTGGGATACATGCAAAACCTGTAATTAACCAATTTTTGTCTTCAGACCGGGATCAGTGCGGCCGCTCGCGGGTCCAGTTCCTAGAAGCGCCGTAAGATGACACCAGTCGCGATTCAAACCGCGGCGACAGAGAGGGGAGATTTTGCCCGCTCTGATTGGGTTACGTAATTCGCTGTTACATCATATATACGGCCGGCGCTTCTCTATGACGAATTTCGCATCACAGCGAAAATATGCTGTTTGACACGAGACACCCGTGCTGTATTTCTCCGGCCACTACTAGGCTTCTTGGCCGACGGAGCGGACTCAGCGGACCGCCCTGTGTTTTGTTTGTTCTGTGCGGAACAGGGCCTTTACAAACGTCCCTCAGTCAAGATTTAGTAAAATTGCGCCGAAGGCCGACCCACCAGTCAACCGACGGTTATTCAAATGATAGAGATTTGTTGTTCGAGTACGAACTGTTCTTTTGAACAGTTCACTTCACTGAAAGAGGGAATAATCGTTCAGTTCACTTTAGTGAACTGAACTATTCATTCATGTGAATTTAGCGTGCATTAGTTTATTTATTGTAAATTAAAGGTTTGGTTGACAAAACTAACCATCATTAAGCTGTTTACCAGAGGGGTAGGCAGAGAGCGTAGAACGACATACTCTTCTATCCTGACACACAATTTTTGCTTCGTCCACTTTCATACCACTTTTCATTGGTTGTTGAAGCTTGTGACAGAACAATCCTCAATTAGTTGATTTATCTGGTCATGCAAGGTCTTCCACGGACGCTCTCTGTTTCTGCCGCCTTCAACACTCGCCTTATAAATTTCCTTAACTCATCCGCTCCACTTGGCCAAACTGTCTACACTATACTATTATTTCCTACTGTAATTTTTTGCTATACTAAATATATAACTACTCTTTTATTTCATGTATATACTTTTATATAAAATGAACTTTTTTGACGTGAAACGCCTTTAAAATCACACTGAAAGATTCGGTACCAGGGCAAAAAAGTGTACATATAGTCTTACCTTAATAATTATAAAACAATTAGTCTTAGAAACATGAATCTAGTGTCATTATTTAGCTAATATAGTCAGCTCGCTCAAACCGACGCTGTCGCTTCTTTCTATGCAGTGTAACTCACGACTCACACGTGATACCGCGGCGATTCCTATGCTATCGTGCATTTCCAGTGAATATTTTTATTAACTGAAGTAATAGCTGCCCCAGCCCTGTCTAATACCCCGTATCTATCACACGTTCTTGAATGTAAAGCGTAGTCTACTATGATATTTTTAGCGGTAGGCTTCTCGACTATATCGACAAGAGCCACTGATATTAAGATTTGTGCCTGTGGTTGGAATACATTGTCACAATCCGATAGACTGAATTCAAATAAAGTAGACACATTATGTTTTGCTTTAATTTATTTTTGAAGCCGAAACTGTAATTTTTATCTGAGCATTTTCTTTTTTAAAGTGTTATTTTATACGTTGTCACAATATCTAAGGTTTTTAAAATCATTCTTCTAGTGCTTCGTTGGTTGATTAGGAGTCTTTTCTCTCTTACTGATACACTTTTTTATCTGGAACAAATGCATCCATAAGCATTCTTACACTTAACGAGACGAAATCTCAAACAATATTTAACTGTTACGGCGAAATTCTTATAATTTCTTCTTTAGTATTTGAGGGCGGCTTTTCAAAGATTTTTGAATTTCAGATGATACCTCTTCAACGTCACTTTCCCTCGTTTCTTTTTTTGGAGAGTAGGTATAGAAACTCTTGACTATATTTGTTCAATTTTTGCAAGGATAATATTCTCTATTTCCTAAGTAAGTGGGTTCTTTATTAGTTTCATTATCACGTTTTGTCTTATGCCGATTTCACTCAGAACTTTACAACATCTTCATAGGTTGGTAATATATTACTTTTAATATCACTTGAATCACCAATCAGTGGACACATCAGCTTTGGACGTGTACTAGAAAAAAGTATAAATAAAAGACGCGAACCATACTAGAAATAAGGAAAACGAGCCCGACACAACTTCGCCTAATTGCGGCCAGAGCTATACTGACACTGACTAAATACGTGAACAGGGCGCACGTACGCCCTAGGTGTTCCTCGATTCTCCCACACTCAACCCACTAACCCCTCATACTCGCAATCATGATATACATTGTGTATGTTTGAAGAAAGTTACATTTATTGGTTGGAACCCTAATGAGAACATATCTCGAAAAAAAGAAAAATCGTCATCAATCCGGAGGCAGTTAGACTTATCAGAATGTAATGATATTTTACATCTGTTAGTTTGAGACCATTTGGTACCTTTTTATCGCTGTGCACCTTAAGAAATGACAAAAAAAATTTGGCTCACCCTAACGTGTAAGTACATAAATATTTTTATATTCATCTTATGTATTATTCTTATATATAGTAAAAATTGCTATACATCCTTGAGACTATAATCTCTTCTAATACTAAATATAAATTAAAAGTGTCTCAAATAATAATTTATACAAAAACTTACCTAAGACACATCATTCTGATCAAGAGAAAGCAAAAAAATGTATACGTCACTAGTACTATTCAATTCCTAAGTCACCTCGCGATATGAAAGCATTTTGGGACTTAGAATACTGTCGAAAAATTATAAAAAACATTTTAAAAACTCCCCCAACAAGATCAAATACCTGCCTACAGCAAATGCTTTGCAAACATTTAATGAAGCAAAAAAAAGAAACAATGTTTTCATCGATATTAAAACTCTTAAGATTGTCCATATCCAAACGTTTTTATGATATCTTTATGGAAAGAAATTTAAATGTATTAATGATCATGGACCCTTGGTCTGATTATAATTTATATATCCTTAAAATTATTAGATAATTCATTAAAGTATTATTATAAAACCATTATATTTATGAGGCGAAGAAGCTTTACAGCAACACCGATGTTCTACTTTTAATAATTTTCGATGATTATAATGTCCTATTTTTGCATTCAATCTTAGTATTAATACTAAATAAATTTTATGATTATATAAAATCGGTCTACAATAAGATGAATTTTGAACACTTCCATTTATTCCAATATTTAAAGGATCGAAAAAATCTCATAATCACTAAAAATAATTTACAACCTTGGACCTCCAAATTGTTAAGGATTTAATATCCTTTGAAACTCAAATTTCCAATTATTTTGCAAACGAAAAACAAGAAACACACCTTTAACACAAGTTGAATAAAATGATAAAAACCTTGCAAAAATTTAAAAAGTTATTTTTCATAAGGTTTTTATCATTTTATTTAAGTTGTACGGAAAAAAATTAATTTTTCATAATCGATATAAGTTACTGTATTGATAGTTCAACTTTTTGCAAAAAAAAGTCAGAAATATTGAAAAAAAAATGCAAACTTTGATATTGCATGTCTCCATAACTATTGATACTAGGCCGTGGTTGCTTGAACATTTTAGACTCATAACATAGTCAGGAATCTACCGGCCAAGTTTCTGCTGCTAGCTCTGGTACACCCTGTACATATCAAATTATTTTGTTTAAGTGGTCCTTTACCCTGAATCTAAATTTATGAACATGATTTTAAAATATATAGATATGTGGTAATGTAAAAAATAAAATCAAATATTTTTACATTTTTTTACCATGGTCACCCTATGAGCTTTAGCATCTATCTCTAAATGGTGGAGACTCTACTGCGCGGGATGCTATTTTCGGAATACAGACAAATATTTGAGAGTTTTTTTAAAAAAAAGCTCGCTATCGCTGCCATAGACTGTAGGTACCCAGAATATAAAAATAGGTTATTGGAATCCAGCTGGAAGGAAGTGAGAATGTAAACAAATACTTATACAATGAGTTGCGCTGCATCACGGATATCTTGACTAATACTAATACTCGGCTGCATTTAAATCCAGATTATTGTAAACTCGTTTTTAGAATGATGAATTATTTGATCCTCGATGGACATTAAGAAAACAATAATGTTGAGTCCAGAGAGCAAAATCATAACAATCAATAACAATAATATTGAAATAGTAGATGAATATATATATATCTGAGATACGTCATAAAAATGGGCAAAGAAAACCTAACAGCAGAATTGCCAAGACGAATAGGAATGAGCTGGGCAGCTTTTGGCAAACTCAAACATATTTTCGACAACAAAGAGATCCCAATTAGCTTAAAAAGAAAAGCCTTTGAACTGTGCGTGATAACGTGTGGAGTGGAGACGATGGCCCTTATAAAGAAAAGTGTAGAAAAGCTCAAATTCACACAACTATCCATGGAGAGATGCTTGCTGTAAGCCTTGGAGAATAAGAAATGATGAAATTAAGCGCAGAACTAGAATAGTGGATATCATGAATCGTGTAGCGAAGCTAAAATGGCAATGGGCAGGCCATGTTACAAGACAGGATGCTGCAGAATTTACTCACAGAGTTCTGAAACCTCAGAAGAGATGGGCTGGCAATATTGCCGCTTAACACTAATAAACTTAAGTTAATAAAACATATTTTTATGTAGGATACGGTTTTCAAAACATTTAAATTTATTTATATCTGTGCGTACGCGACTTTACATAAACATTAAATTTGTTTAAAAACACACACAGGCTATGAAGACTCTTGGCTTTGTTTTACGTTCATGCAATTATTTTTCAAATAATGACACAAGCAAACTATTGTAATGTTCCCTTGTCAGGAGTCAGGCTGAACACAACTCGTCTGTCTGGAGTCCCCATTACAATGCCCGCATACACACACTTGAACGCATCAAACACAATTTCTACGATACATTAACTATCGGCTTCAAATCCCAATTGACAATATCAACTATAGACGTACCACTATAGCTAGCCGTGCGAGGGAGGGCGTCCCTATCGCGTAACAGAAGTTGTGAGGGTGTAAATTTATTACTCAATACATAATGTACAGAATGTCCGGTGACCGGTGTCGTATTAAATACAGAAATTTGGTCGGGCAGCACTAAAGAAACCATGCAGTAATGGCGGCCGTTCTATCTGTCAAACTGTCAGACGGTAATATCGGTCCATTATTCGCTTTTTCAGCTTTGCCAAACTATAATACTTCATTGACAATTGTTCTTGCACCATCCCGGACTGTTTAGGATGTTTTGGACATAATAATTCAGTGTAAATTGGTAATAAAGATAACACAGCTCGCGCTCAAAGACGAGAATGAACTGAATGACAGGGCGAGGGGTTACCGCCGGGTGTTACCGCGGGGCGGGTTTTAGTTCAAAATTCGCCGCACGCCAAGTTATGTTGGGCAAGCAATACACAACATTGGAAGAAGATACTAGATTATTGTCATTATCCAGCAGGAAAATAGGCATGATGACAGTATTAAAGAATTAAAGAATAAGTGATTTGAGGGAAGAAAATAGTTTGAAAGGATTCTAAAAAATGACTCAGTTTTAATATAAACATTGAGATTAATAAGATTTTCAATAAAATAAAAGTATAAAATTGTGTCTTCCGCCAATTTAACTGAAACACCGGTCAGAGCGAGTGACGACACGCTTTAGTATCCATCACCGTGTCTTTGAACCGTTGCCATAGACACGGTTTACTGAGGCTTGCCGTGGCGTAGGCGAAATGACAGCTGTGGGCGTTTTTGCGCGAAATTTAAAATATGTAGATGAAAATGCAATTATTTGCGTAAAAGCTTAGTTTATAACTGAAATAATGTTATTTTCGGTAATAGTAGACGTGTACCTGCAATATAGAATGTTATTTCAAAATCTGTCATCATGCCTATTGTATCTGATTTGATTTTACTCTGCAAAATTAGTAACTCGCATTTTGACACTCCTGATATTTTGCGTTTGTTAATATTTCATGTGCCTGAAAGAACTACTCAAATACCTACTAAAACCAAACTAGAATTTCCACAGTTCATCTCCATAAAAAATCTATTACAAATTTTTGAAATCTTTTTATCATTTATTCGACTACGATTAAAGCTAATGAATTTTTCACAGTAGATATTGTTACGTGGCGTGGCTCGCTCGAAAAATGAAATGGCACAACTCGTAAAATAAATCTTTTATTATCGCTTGTACATTATCTCTCACATTTTTCAATCGCTCGCAACGCAATACTACTGCTATTTTTTATTCAAACACAAAAGAACAGCTCTCTTTTGTTTTTCTACTCGGGTAAGAACCTTTCCATTTCTTCGCTATTTATTAATCATGTTAGTTCTTATTTCAACCACTGGGCATACCGGCCCGCCGTTCTGCGCATGTGACACTTTTCTATGGAACTGTCAAATGTCAACGAACAGCTCGTTACACAGCCTCCCTCTCTCAATACTGTTCGTCCCGAACAGGATCATTGTTGTCCCCATGAGATCTCCAAATTCCCATGCTGCCACACTCCAATACACGAGCGCGTGTTCTCACATCTATCTCAATCGTCATCGATTCATTTTCTTTTTCAGCTTATCGCGTGCCTCAATTCGCTTCTTCGTTGCACGGAACCTCTGCTTCCTCGAACATTTCTTTTTTTTTAAATCCTCAGCAAAAATGATTAGCACTCCAGATCGATACTTGGAAGTTCCATCCACCTGGGTCAAAGACGAGCACGCTACGCTTGCCCTTTGAATTTGTGTTGAACTCGTAAGCCCGCGCCGCCACAGTGAGCTCATTGATGATCTGCAGCACGTTGAGCTTGACTGTCCTGACCACCTTCCTGATAGCTTGTCGCTGAGAGTCACTGAAGTAATCTGTCATAGCCAGAACTGCTTCCTTCACACTCTGGTCCACGTATGCTTCGGTCGTCTGTTCGATCTCGTCCAACACCATAGGACTAATTTCATCGGGAGAGATTTTCTTGTTCTCCCCTTTGTACCCTACTTGCA
>JADDOH010010435.1:0-14945 GCA_016648135.1 Agrypnia vestita
AGGCTGGTTAATCGCTCTAGGCCACTGCTGCTTCCTGATAACGCTAGACCACACACTACACAACAGACGGCTACCAAATTAGGGGAGCTTCAATTGGAATGTCTAAGACATCAACCGTACTCTCCGGACCTTGCCCCAACAGATTACCATTTTTTCGAAATTTGGATAACTTCTTGCAAAGGAAAAAATTCAACTCCGATGGGGCAGTACAAACCGCCTTCAAAGATTTTATTGATTCCCGTCCGAATGGTTTTTTTAGTAAAGGGATCGATGAACTACCTATGAGATGGCAAAAGTGCATAGATAGCAATAATACATACTTTGATTAAATAAAACTATTATAATAAAAAAAAATCGGCTGTATGTTCCTCCCATACTAAACGCCAATTTCATATGTAAGGACCTAATATATATAAATTTTTCTTACATTTACATTCAAAATCCATGAAATCAAAACTTTATATCGTTTTTCTTTTTTATATTGTTTGCGCCTTACCCTTAGATGAATAAAGTGATTCAAATGTCAACAAATAAACACCAATCAAATAATATAAATATTTATTATATTTTTGATGTTTATGGCGTGGACTTTGTGGATGGACATAATTATTAATTTTAACTAATTAAATTTGTTTAATAAACCGCTTGCAGTAACATTACGTCTACCGGTACTACCACTGTACTTTCGTCACGATAGATGAAAGTACAGTAGTGTAGAAACCGGTAAATTTAAAGTTACTCTAAGTAGTTTATACAAAGTTTTTGATTAATTAAAATTAATAATATAATTATTATATCAGCCTGTAGTGCACATCAATTTCCTAATCGCGTTTAGCTGCCGTTATAGTTTCCGCTACCGTGACGTCATCCGTCCGTTTAGCAGTGACGAGAACCACCAATGGGATTGTTCCGAACCGACCTGACACGTAATTTATAATTGCATCAACATTGTAGATCAGTGCGTCGAGCCGCGTCGGGTGCCTGGACCATTGACGAGTAGGTGACGTCAGGACTTTAGCTACTTGTTTCACATTTAAGACATTTTTAATTCAAGTATATTTTTATTATTTTTGACTCGAGATGCGCACAGGGAATACGTGTAATATAAATATTCTTTTTCTAAAACTAATCGCTTGCGTTATGAAAAATACGACTAACTGGTGGTCCCCTGAGATAAAACTTTTGAAGTTGAAAAAAGATGATCGTGTATTTAAACACGACTGGTGGTATTTTTTATATGATAACACATATAATTATTATTAATACTTCAAGTAGGTACATAGATAGGGTAATGTTGAATATTTAATTTGAATAAATTTGTAAATAGATATTGTGTTATGACGAATATCTAAAAAAATGGCAAAATCAATTTATATTTTTAATATCTGTAATAACTTAGTAAATTATAAAATAGTATCCTATATTTGATATGAAACATAAATAAATTGTTAAAAAATATATGTTTAACATAAGTTTGGTTTTATAAAAAATCATATACATAGGTATATTGGAATTCATTGATAATATTACCAATCAGCTAGACCGGGGATACGTTCTAAGTTTGTTGTAGCTTAGTATCCTACTTGTAGTTTTAAAACGTCTTAGAAGACAATAATTTATCACGTTATTACATATTTATGAGGGTAACTGATGATACAAATATATATTCTTCTTTCAAAACAGTGGTTAACAGAGGTATATTCACTTATAAATTTCCATATAGAAACTCAAACATTATACAATATTCATGTTATTATATTGCTAAAAAAGTATTGAAAATAGGAAGAGGAGAAGTAGAAGGGAAAACATAAGGAATGTAGAATAACGGGTAGCCGATAAAACGTGGGTAAAAAAGGAATAGTTCTTGATAATTTAGATATAATATGAGAAATCTTATTTTCAAAACCATTTGTCTCCTGAATGTCATTAAACATTATAATTGTTGAATATTAACTACATTAAAAGTTAAATACAAAAAAATGTGTTAATGGTGAAAAAGAAATTGGTTGACGCCATCAACATCCTTTCAGCATTTTTTTTTATTTAGAGCACTGATTAAATTGTATTTTATATTTTATTTCTAAGTTATTTTTAGAAATTTTTATAATATGGCAAGAGTAACATTACAATGTTGCTCAAAGTAGACACATGCAATCTTGGCAGGATTCATCCCCTTTCAACAAAAACTACTATTAGAACCTTTCCCCGACAAAACTAATAGCGGTCTCTTCTATCGCAGTGTTAATATGGCGTAGCAGATAATTGCAGACCTCTACGACTACCGAAGGCCGTAGAAGCATATTGCATGGCTATATGGCAGAGAGCGAAACCTAATTGTCATAAAGGGTAACTACCCCATAGGGTGAATTTGTTTGCCCCGCGACCCAATAAACCGGGGTTTCCGGTTGGAAGGGGGGAATACAAATGCATTTTACTGGAAAATTTCTTACGCCTATTTGTGGTGTTAGGAAAATTTATAGAATATGGCAAGCATGTATAAAATCAACCAATTATAAGTGATATTATTTTTTGATTGATCGCTTAAAATAAATAATGGAATTCAAAATAATTTTGCATGAAATACTGTTCAATTTTAAATATAATCTTATTTAAACCTTGCATTACACACATTTGAGCTATTAATTACTATACAGTCTCGAGAGGAACAGATCCTCTCTTCACTCAAGGACCTTCAGACCTTCACTTCTTCTGAACAGGGATAGTTAGTAACAGACATAAATACAAAACCGCGTGGAGAAAAATATTTTTTTGTTATTAACGGAAACAAGCTAAGGATCGGAGAGATGTTTTGAAATGTAATATTATTTATATTAATATTTACATTCCAAAATACTTCTCCGATCCTTGACGTGTTTCCATTTAACGACAAAAAAACACTCCCGACCACGTGGCTTCCTGCCCTACCTGAATAGATTGATTAAATTTTGCATATAACTTAGTTATTAACTATACCTGATGATGAGAGGGACTGCTCCTCTTGAACTATAGTAGTAATAAACAACTCAAATGTTGTGTGTGTGGAACAAAGTTAAAATGAAAATCGTATTTTTGTTTAAAATGTTTTACCACGAAGTTATTGCCGGATGATTGAATGTTAAATTGTGTATTTCAAACAGGTTTCTCATATAGAAGCTTTCATAGAAGACTAATGTATAGTTAAGATTCATTATAGAGGTCTCACGGAGACGAATCTATTTATATAAGAAACGTGTGGCCCAGGGCTTAATACGTTCACCAATTCCAACATCCACACATCAAATTTTGAAAGTTCTATATATATCTATGTTTTAATCTGAGAATCTTTCATTTGTTTGAATTTTTTTTTTTTGTTTTATTTTATTTGAATTTTGTCAATTTTTCATATAAATAATAGATATATACTAAAAAAACATTGCCGTTTGGCAAGTCTGCCTAGTAATTATTTAAAATATTTTTTATAAATCTAGTCTGTGCAATTATTTTTTAAAACACTTTCATTCGTTTATCTCAGAATGTACTTAAACGGCACATAGGCTTAATTATATATACAGCGACGATATATACTAGTATACCCCTGACAATCAGTATTTTAAATTTTATTTTTACTCCTTCCATAACATTCCTTTTCAAAAATATTTTTATATGTTTGTATAACCGTGTTCTTAGAACATACCTACATATAAAAATATTGTTAACCTATTATTACCATTGATTACAGTATCAATAAATTAGTACCGCAATATATCTGCCATCTGGCATATTGACTCAGTAAATCATTCGCACGGCGTCATGGTGTTAATTATTGGCTCCAGCGCCCGGCGGTCAACAAAGTGATTGTTTACTTTGGCCGTGTACTGTGTACCAATAACCAGCACAAATGATTTATTTGGAATTGTCGTACAAAAAAACACATTTTTTTTAGTGTAATCTTATTAAAACATTCAAATACATCAATTCTCCTAATTTCGAATGTACGTCCGTCCGTTCCTTCGTCCGTTCGCAACTTGCTAGAATTCGCAACGAACGTTAATGATGTCATTAAAATGTCGTCGTTAAAAAAGTTGCTGCTGTAAAAAGTATTAAGTTTTAAGTCGCTGAAATCCCTTGTAAATTAATAGCCCGTGATTTTTCACGGGTATACGGATAATAGTATTTTACTAGCTGCAACCCGTCAAAAATGACGGTACATTGGCTCGCTTCTTTGCTAAGCCCTAGTATATATTTATAGCATTTTTTTGGCGCTCAACGGAAAGACGGCCTTGGTAATTATGCGTAAAATGGCCGGTTCGGGTTTAGTGACCCGGGGTTCAAGCCCCATCTTCGTTGGTTTTTTAGTTATGAATTCGAACGAAATTACGGAAGTTACACGAAGTTATGGGGACAGGCAGACGGGCGGACAACGAAATTATTGTTTGATTATGTACAAGTTATTACATTTTTTAAAAATAGAAAGTTTCGTTTTTAAAATATCTGATGCAGAGAAAAGAGTTTCGGACTATTTCGGTCATTAAAATCATCATAATTTTATAAAACCAAAGTAGAGAGATTCAGAATTTCTCGTGATAAAGGGTAAAAGACTACATTTTTTATTAATTTTTTTTTTTTATATTTTCCGTACGATTCTTTGTATATAATTCTCAAGCGATTGAAATTACTTGTATATTATTTTATTTATATTTCTGGTATAAATACTGATGTATAGTGAAGCCTAGAGCTAGAAATGGAAAAGAGAAGCGAGATTAAGAAAATAAGAAAAAAAAATCTTGAAAAGTAAACTGAATGCTGTGAAAATAACGTAACTTACACCAAATTATCCAAATCCATTTATGATGGAGTAAAGAATTAACAAATTAGAAAAGAATGTAAAGCTGATCTTAACATAGTGAAAATGATTAAAAAATGTTCACTCAGATGGCTTGGGCGTTTTGATCGAATGAATAAATATATAAAAAGATAAACATAATAAATAATTCATAATATCATTCTCAGATTATTAAAATTACATAATTTAATTTTAAAATGGTCGAAAGTGGTAAACAGTAAATTTTTATACATTGAAATATTCAAATGTAACACAATATATTAGCACTTTTATTCGAGGTAATTATTTTGAACGGAAGTTGACTGCGTAAAATAAAGTAAACGGTGCTCTTAATACTAGTATCGCTAATCGAAATCTATCGCAAGAACCAAGACCAACGGCGTACAACCAAGTTCTGGATCCAAGACTAATGTAAGGAAGAGAACCCTGGAATCGTAAAAAAACGCGAGTAATTGTAATGCGGTGGAATTGGGTTTGCTTAGGCGCATGTGTGAAAATATGTACGTGAAGAATGAATAAATTAGGAAAAATGTAGAGCAGTCGATAGAATAAAGTAAACGGTTGCGTCATGTGGAACATATGAGACAGGAAAGGAAGTTAACGAATGTATGTGAAGTGAATGTTGAGTGAGTGTTGAAAAACAAGAATAGAGGACGTTCTCGTTGGAAAGATTTTGCATCATCAATAAATTGGTGGACGACTTTCAAAGCTTCAACAACCGAGGAGCGTGCGTGAGAATATGTATAAATATAAATGCGATCGAGACGGGAGTGGTATGCTGGAACAGGAAAGTGTGGCATTCTATCTTCTCTGCCTATCTGTCTGTACGGAAAAAATGGCGTAATGATGTTACATAGTTAGTTTTATTCGAAATGATATAATAAATATTTGGACTTATAATAAAACTTACTTTTGCGAATATCTTATTTACGATTTACATAGATTAGCGACCAAACAGAAAATAGTACCTACCTATTTATATTGTTAAAAAAAACATATTTTATTACGGGTATTTTTGGATTATTATGTTAAAAATAACGTTCAACCATATTTGGAGCACTTTGAATATTCGAAGACAATTCAATTAAAAATATCCATCTACCTTCGGTTTACGAAAAAATTCAATTTTCTTACTTTTATAACTTAACTTTTCTTTTTCCTTAACATGTATTTGTTGAATAAAATGTGGGAGTGTTCTAGAAGGAAAAACTCGTGTTTTATTGGTTAGCGGAAACTTCGTTTATACATACTTCCGTACATTTATGTACCGGATCTCAAGCGCTGTGGGAGGTTGGCCTACATTCAAGAAACATATAATGTAGGTCGCTCCTTCTCTTTCCCGTCGACGGAAAGCGTCCTTTTCTAATTCACAGCGTGATTAATAAAATTATAGTACTTTCATTGCAAAAATAAATTTAAGACTTTTTAATAAAAAGTATTGCAATCATATTTTTATTTTTATTGCAAAAAGGTACCTTATGATATTTATAATAATCAAATTCATTATTAAATCTTTTTATATAACAATTAAATTTTTGGCTAATTATTTATAACCCCGAGGAAGAAACAAAATTTTCCAAAACAGGTTTGTGAATATTACAAGTGGTTTAAAATAATTGTGATAGATTTGATTAATTAAAATAATGATCAAAAACCTCGTCTCAAACTTTAAAAAGGGTATCCATTTTGTTAAGAAAAAATTAAAACATTTTTAAAAGTATCACTTAAAGAATATTGTTCAACTTACCATAACTTGAATATGTAAGTGCTGTAGTGGACTTAGCCCCCCCTTACTTAAATTTCCTCTGTAAAAACGAAGAAAGTGTCAGCTCGTAATTGGTATATTTTAGGTTTCAAAATGTACAGAACATCATTTTCTAAAGTTTAGTTCAATTAGAATCTATTTCCATCTGGTGATCACAGGATAAACATATTGTTTACTGCCTTGAATGCTTCATCCAGATATTCTTTCAGCACATTTTTTTTTTTTTACCAAAAATAGAGATGCGAACACGGAATTCGTGTCACATCAATTTCTTACTATTTTAAAATTAAGCTAAACGCTTGTGCTATGAAAATAGGACTAATTTGCGTGTCTGGAATGAGATTCGAACCTGTGACCTTTGGATCATTAAGCGAGAGTCCTAACCACAATACCACACTGGTCCTGATATTTTTATTTCGCCCAAAAATGTCACGTATTCTATATCTTGACAATGTTTTTAGCCCAATTGTTTTCTGTTTGTTATTTCCTGAAGCTAGAGGCACGCTAATTAAAATAATTTGTTTTTTCCATAATGAAATATGTAGTCATTTGCTGAGATGCCACGTTTTGTAGGCTTTTGCCTATCCGACTGTAAATAATAATAAGCGACGAAGAAGAATAAAACATTGATGTTTTGATATAAAATGTGTGTTTTTTAATTACAAATTTGTGTATATAATTATATAATTTATAATATTGCTAGGCTTAAATATCTTGGCAGAGAAAGAAAAAAGGTGGAAGTTGAAATGGAACCAAATGTAAACAAAAAAAAACAAAGTAATTAATTGAATTGAAAAATATTCAAAATAATTAGTGACATTATTATTTCTTCTTCGTTTTTTATATATTACTCTCTTAAAGATATGTGTAATTTTTTTTTTTATAATTAAGAATTATATGAAAAAAATTAAATTAATCCGTCGAGTAGCTTGTTGGTCTTGTGGTTAGGACACTGGCCTCGTGATCCAAAGGTTGCGGGTTCGAACCTCACTCCAGACTAGCAAGTTAGTCCTATTTTCATAGCACAAGCGTTTAGCTTAGTTTGAAAATAGTAAGAATATTGATGTGACACGTATTCCGTGTTCACATCTCTATTTTTTTTTTAATAAAATTAAATTAAAAACATGACTAAATTAATAATGGGTACCTACATACTATTATACTCTTATCCAAAACGATAAAAAATAAAAAGATTTGGTTTTCTCCTTCCATTATTGTTTCCATTCGTAATTTGATTGAAATTTTAGTTCTTCTTATAAAAATTGTGCTACGGAGTTACAAGCATGTATAACTAATTTCACAGTCACCCGTTACCCGAGCGGTGGGCGGCACCCAAAGGTGGTACTCCCATGGGAGTTTCCATATTTTCCGATACTGGTGGGGGTACACTTCAGAACTGAAAGCTTCCACGTGAATATATATGTTCGACCAATGTTATCGATTCATTAAACTTCGATTACATTCTTACCATTTCTTGGGAAGCTACCTCTCAATTTTGTGTCTCTATTTAAATAATGAAACGATATGAGATGAAAATTTCGCTAAATTGGAATTTATTCATGAGAATAATTTGTTTCAGTTCTTTTTTGAAGCACGTCTCGTATCTAATAGATATTTGGAAAAGAAATGTATCGACTTTTACAAAATTCAATTTCCTGAATCAAACTATGTTATTGATGGCGTGTTTATTATGGGATGTATCTAAGGAAAGCATTTATAACTATTGTCTTGAATATAATCACATCAAATCAAACATAACTTAAACTATGCCTATAGAAAAAAACATATAGGATCACAAAAATATAAAATTGTACAGAGTTGAACTTAGTTTCTTCACTAGGGATTGGGACACAGCGGAAATATGTTTCCCTAGCATATACATACTTAAGACATATTTATAAAGCAGTAAAAGTATTTTTTCTTGCATAATGAAATCCTCTAGACGTTTTTATTTTTTATTTTTTCAAATTTCTTTCAAGTCTTCAAGTAAAAACGTATTTTATGTGCAAGGATTTTATACTGTTCAAATGAACTGTTCAAGAGAAGGTTGTTGGTGTAATGGTCATGACGCTCGCCTAATGATCTGGTGGTTGGTGTTTCGAGCTCCATTCCAGGATACCAGCAAATAAATCCTATTTTCATAGCACAAGCGTTTCGCTTAGTATAAAAATAGTAAGAATATTGATGTGAAATGAATTTCGTGGCAGTTGGCATCTCTATTTTAAAAAAAAGTAATTTGTTTGACTTCTAATAATTGTTTTAAAATTTACAAGCCCGTAGTAATTTTTTAAACAAGTCAAATGAAGTGGAATCAGCCATGGAGCCACACCGTTTGACAAGAAATTTACGATAGTTCATATGTTTTGATAATCTGTGGATCTTTTTTGAGACACATCAAAAGATACCTCTGCTGCCATGATTTATGTGGCTTTTCCAATTAAACTGGAGCAACATTATAATTCTCCACAAATTTAATCCTTATAGTAAGATTAAGTTTTTGAATTTTTTTAAATGTTAAAATGATTAAACTTTTTAAGTAAGATTGATTTTCCAACAGTAGAGTTTGTTTTTATTATTATTTATTTTTATTATTATTAGTTATTTGCATCATATGTTATATATTTTAATTGTTATTTGTACCTTTTCTAATTTGTTTTAATTGTGGATGAACTATTTAAATAACCGCAACCTTACCAGTGAAATATGATTTCATTTAAAAATAAGTATGACCCATAAACTTATGAGATGCAGTTAAAACGAGAAAGAATAAATGGTGCAAAATTTATCAAATTATTTTACAATATCAAAATATTAAGTTTCGCATTGAATATGAGATACATCTCCAATATATAGATTAATAATCAGATTTATTTATGTATTATAGTTTAAAATAATAATATTATTACATTTTTACTCGCTTTTCTTGCTTGCTTGTCTGTCGAAAAACTTTGGATCGATTTTTAACCCTTTTCCCGTGATCCAATCGAGCTGAAACTTTGCATACAGACTCGTGCGATGATAATAATGATCTAACAAATTTTAGTTTAAAAAATGAGTATTAATAGTATAATTTTGGTTTTTCGAAATGTTTTATTATTCGCTTTCTTAGCGTCACCCGACTCGAGCCCAACGCGTAGGTTAAGAGCTAAACCTGTTTCCACTAGTAAATGAGAAAGGAAGTATAATAAAAACTTGACTTTTATGGGTTAGTTTTTTCCTTGTTTTATTGTTCTGTTTTCACATATTTTGTTTTATTTTTCAAGCATTAAAATGAATGAATTATTTTCCAACATAATCTCACAAAATTTTGATATTTTTTTTTATTATTAACGGTTATGTTACTACCCGAAATTTCTCACACTAGTTACTTCTCAAGGTACCTGGGTACTCAACCTAGATAGACGTTCCCCCATACATTTGTTTTGTGTGTCAAAAATTGATATTTGATGGCAGAAAGTCAAAGAGCTTCTTAGAAGGTCACTATTTTTCATAGCAATATCCGTCCTCCCTTTATTTCCCTCCCATTCAAATAATTAAAATAATGTGGATCCGAAAGCACAAAAGCATCTGGTGTTTATGAATAAAATTATTTATACTTGTAGTCGAAAATGGGTATCCAGGTACCCGGGCAGTATTATAAGGGTTAAATAAAATTTATTAAACATCGCAAGCTAGAAAATTTTATTCCATATGATCTGGAAAATATTTTCAAGACGTGGGTAGGTACAGTAGGTAGGTGCCTACCTCCTGTACCTACCTATGTATAAAGAAAATTGGGCAAACGTTGCAAAGATTTCCATGAAGCGGATTCAAAATCTAATTTACTTTTCATGTAGGAAACTTACCTGGAAAAGCAGGTTGTTTGAAATAACCCGCGCAACCCCTTTGCTTTGAAAATTAAATAATATTATGAAGAATATCTATTCTTGTATGCCAAATCCACTCGGTATACGGAGAATTTTAAAAGGAAAAAGCAAAATGCTAGGGATGTCCCGCGATATTAAACGTATAAAATATATTTTTGTAAAAAGTCATCTTGTGTTAAGATTTTCTCGTAATTTTAG
This sequence comes from Agrypnia vestita, assembly GCA_016648135.1. Taxonomy (NCBI): domain Eukaryota; kingdom Metazoa; phylum Arthropoda; class Insecta; order Trichoptera; family Phryganeidae; genus Agrypnia; species Agrypnia vestita. The sequence continues at coordinate 10,652 of JADDOH010010435.1, forward strand.
TACAAAAAATTATGATTGGAAAGGTAACCACTTTTCAGTTAGAAAATGAATTTCCTCTTCACTAAAGAATAATTAAATGTTGATATAAAAAGTCATTCAAAAGCGCAGTCGTATTGATCGGCGTATTTTCTTATTTCCAAATAAATCTATTCCAAGGAAATTATTTCATTTAAAAAACATGTTCAATGATATATGCTCCCATATATCATATTTCACAAAAGTAATAAATATGAATTATTCCTTTCTTGCCAAAGAAAGTAATATATAGATGTTGGATTGTAATCATAACAATAATTTTGAATGTAGTTGGGCAGTTGTCCGGCACCCCTGGAATTGAAATTTTACAAAGAAAAGAGTTTTTACGTTTATAACATTAAATTTGTGGATAGAAATAATTATTTATTTCAAAAAGTAACAAATTTTGTGTAAACCATATTTCCATTTTTATGTCGACCGGTTTCCGTACCAACTTTATATTTATTAGAATAGATGCAGTTTGGTTTCAATACTTCTTTCTTTGTGTATCTTTCCTAACAAAAATACAGTAGAAAGTTGAAATATCTAAACTAGTCTTGGATAATGAACGTGATTTATTCAAAATTTATTCGCATTTTGAAATATTTTTTAATTTTTTTTTTAATTAATGCCTTCATGATTTGATTTGAATAAAGTTGTAAAAAAATAATACTCTTTGCATATTTTACTAAGTAATCACGAACGTCATCATTATCGTAAATCATATGGAGCATAAACACGGGGAAGGTTTGCGTGTATGCTCGGTGAATTATACAGGACCTCCCCGCACCGGTTTATAACGCGGAAAATCATTGGTGTAATAAATTATATCCAGGCAATCCTGCCGCCGCTTTGTTACATCCTGCTCAATTTGTGTACGATACTCCGTAATTTTTCTCCTACGGGCTGTGCAGGAAAGCTCTGAGCGAAGGGCGCAGGCAGGAAAAATAAACCTTTAAATGTACGTGTAAAATATTGTGCCACGACTGCAAGCGAAAGCTATATATTTTATTTTATTTTTTTAAATATAGATTATAAATAACTCATCAAGAAATCTTATAGATAGTTCTAGAGTGGTATTGAAAATATTTTACAACAATTAAAAAAATAACATGTTCCTACAGCATGGCAGTAAAATAACTTGTAGAATATTCATTAAATTTAGAAAATAAAATGTAGCCTAATGTTATACCTGTTAATTAAAAAGTATTATGAAATTTAAAATCAAAGCGCAAGTGCAAAGTGCATGGGGTTCAAGGTCAACTTGTGAAATACAACGGTTGTGTGCGTAATCGAATATTACGAATTTATTTTAGTCTTATATTATGAAGAAAATTCATCCAGGTAACCGTATCACACATACTATTCATTCATTAATAATATACTATTCATAAATAATTTCCGCGTCATTTGTTATAGCAAAACCAAAAAACATTCGATGAAAGCTGTAAACTTATGTCATGTGAGATAAGTAAAATTGTTTTTGTAATTATGATGTTTACAAATGTGTGGTTGTATTTAAGATAAATATTTTGTACAAGGTGTTAGACACTTTTAATAATAATGCATACATACTATTATTCAGTATTAAAAACATTAAAAAATACTGCCTCCTCTACTAAAAAATAAACCCTTCATAAAACTATATACGTAAGTACAATTTGAAATTGAAAGTTATTTGCCTGTATTGCCTATTTATACAACGAAATACTTTTTAAAATTTTTTGTAAATGTAAGTTTTCTTGAGTATTTTTGAGTCTGATAAAAAGTAGCATTACGCTTATTATGATGTATTTGCGTTTTAGGGTCCTGCGCAAAACAAATTTTCTCCCCCCCCTGACTAGGTTACCTACTATCTTCTACATATATATTTGAAAAATTGAATGCTTTCCTTCACTTTTTTTTCTTTTGTACTCTGGGATCTTGATTAAAATATTGTTAATCATCCAATCGGAAATATTACCCCATCCATTCATAGAGAATATTTTGCATACATCGTTATGCTCTGAGGCATGTGCAAAACAAGCGCACAAACCGCCACCCATCATCTTTAATCGGGATCACGACATGCAAGGACCGGTAATATTTTAAATGATATAAACCCTCATTGTGACCTACCAGACTTTTGTTAAAATTTTTCCTTAGAAATCCTCAAACATAAAAGCTCGGTCGGTGTGTTTTGATAAAATGACTTTAAACTGATTAAGTAATATGATGTCTTTCACTCGATCTATACTCGCTGCCTGTGTTGCTGATAGGTACAGTATGCAGCCAAATTACATCAACTTTGTATTTCGTTCACCTTTGCATACGCTAAAGGCTAAAATAATAATGCTGTGTACTACATAAATGCCATTTTGCTATTTCTGCATATTTTATTTTATTCGCAGGAAAACAGATTATTGCAAAATCTAAGAAGTACTTTATCTTTTTATTTAATATTTAAATTAAATTTCAAAATTGAATTAAGATTAATTGTTTTTCGGCATTAATATTAGTGTTTTATGTATGTACCTATAGTGTTATTTGTAACTGTTATATCTAATTATACAATTAGGTATATGAATAGATTGTAACGATATTGGCCTATTCAAATAGACATTGCTGAAAAATTATACGAAAATATCTATCTGCTAAAGTTTATAGTAAAGAGAAGCTTCACAAACCGTTAAATACTCTATAATTAAATATCTGCCGGATAAGTAGGTGCGGGCGAGCGTTATTATTTCTGCACGCGGGCGTGTAAAGCGGGCTTTATGTTATATGATTCTGATGAAGCGAGCCAATCAGGAACGTTTGTTCGCGGAACGAATTCGGCCAATCAGAGGCTTTCGGAGAGTTAGACTTTACCTTTACACGCTAGTTGGAATCAAAGATGGCGCGAGATAGGGACTATTTTTAGGCGTTACAAATTAGAAAGCGGCACTTGAGTTTTCAGCTTGAAGGTCGGCGGAGGCTTTGTCCAGGTTAGTCACGTGATCGTTGTATAAATGGGATAATGAACGAGCGAGGAAAAAGCCAGAGGTTGATAATAATTCAAAGAGAATTGGAACAGTGAACAGATAAGCATTTCCAATGTTATTTATTCCTATTGCCTTTTGTGTGTATCATATTTGGAACCTTATATTACTAAGCGCTCATCAGATTTAATAATTCATAGTTTTGCGTGATAATCCAGCGGGCGTTCTTTCCTAATACTTGTGTAACTTTCAATTATGCAAAAGAATGCTTTGTTATCTATACTGGCGATTGAATACACGGATTTCTATATGATTTGTATTGCTTGGAAATAATGGGGATCGGAGTATTTATGTAGTTTATTTGAACAAGATACATGTTGTGGATTGTTTTGTTACGTATTTTGGGCCTAGGGATAATTATTACTATACGCGCTTCAGATTCAATATACAAGAAATCGTAATATGGCGACTGTGATAATTCCAGCGGGTGAATTATTGCATAACGCTTATGAAATATATAATTCTGTCGCTGTTCATATGGAAAATCATTTAAATTTGATATTCATATATTACCAAAGATATAAAGGCTTTAAAATGGAATATTTTACTGACGAAGGGTGTTTCGTGTTTGTTTGTGGGATTTAAAATTCAGAATAATTATGTGTATTTAATGTCGCGAGGTTCGGAATGTACGAGAGATTCTTCAGGGCGGATGTATCCTTATGCAAAAGAATGCTTTGTTATCTATACTGGCGATTGAATACACGGATTTCTATATGATTTGTATTGTTTTGGAAATAATTGGGATCGGAGTATTTATGTGGTTTATTTGAACAAGGTACATGTTTGTATTGCGTGTCATTGGGCAATCGTTCTAAACACGATTTGTTCCTATCAAGTTCTTATAAAGACGTGTTTCGAATTGTATATATTCCTTAATTGCGATAGTTATTCAAATTATTGCATAACGCTTATGAAATATATAATTCTGTCGCTGTTCATATGAAAAATTATTTAAATTTGATATTCATATATTACCAAAGATACAAAGGCTTTAAAATGGAATATTTTACTGACGAAGGGTGTTTCGTGTTTGTTTGTGGGATTTAAAATTCAGAATAATTATGTATATTCAATGTCGCGAGGTTCGGAATGTACGAGAGATTCTTCAGGGCGGATGTATCCTTATGCAAAAGAATGCTTTGTCATCTATCTATATGATTTTATTATTGAGAGTGATGCAACGAATACTACTCCCACGAAAACGAATATCAGGCCTGTGGGCAGTTCGCGGTGTGTTCTGGGGTGGTTAACCTTCG